>JAOWBN010231481.1:0-12565 GCA_028565015.1 Pinguicula moranensis
CTCAATAATTAAATATTTAGAACCATTAACTGGAGATTCATTTACAACAAGATTTGCTGATTGTCATTTTGATGAATTAATTTTTCCAACATTAGGTGGAGAAAATATGCAGCTGGAAAAGAATATATTCTGGCATGAATCTTCACTATCACATTTTGATCCTCGTTCTCGCCAATGTGAATTTGAAGTTCACAAGATTAGTCATTTGAAAATTTTAGCAAATCAATAGTCAGATGCGCTTACTGACCTGAAGACGATAACCAAGTCTCATATACCAGCTGCAAATGCTCTAATTAAACTTAATGTCCCAGAAGGACAAATTTCTACATCAAATGAGTCTAAATCACGCATAAAGCGTGGAAGACCAATCAGTTCTAAAGATAAAAATCCTCGAAAAAGAAATGGAGTAAACATAAAGGATGGTTCAGAAGAGGAAATAAAATCTCGAAAAGAGATCCTTAATATTTCAGAAGAGGAATTAAAATCTCCATCAGAAACCCGCAATACTCTAGAAGAGGCAAACAACATAAATAAAGAAATTCAGGTACCTAAAAATGAGGAGATCTCCATGAATTATGTCATCATGGAAAAAAGATGGAATTGAGATGAAACAAACAACGACGATATTTTTGTTTATAATATCGCATGCGATATAATGAAAGAGAATGAGGATATTGAACATACATCTATGGAGGAATGTAGGCGCATATATGATTAGCCAAAATGGAAAAAAGCAATTGCTTCAGAGTTCAGTTCTTTAGAAAAACGAAAAGTTTTTGGACCAGTAGTCCCTATACCAAAAGGTATATAACCAGTCGGATATAAGTGGGTATTTGTGCGAAAAAAGAAATGAGAAAAATGAAATCGTAACATATAAAGCACGACTTGTCGCACAAGGTTTTACCCAAATACCAGGCATTGATTATGAAGAGACTTATTCTCCTGTGATGGATACAATCACATTTCGTTATTTGATAAGTCTGGCAATTCATGAAAAGCTTGAGATGTGACTGATAGATGTAGTGACAACCTATTTATATGGCTCACAAGAAAATTATATTTATATAAAAATTCCTGAAGGGTTTAAAGTGCCTGAAGCACAAATTTCAAATTTTCGAAAGATTTATTAGATTAAATTGAATAAATCCCTACATGGACTGAAATAATCTAAACGTATGTGGTTCAATTGTTTGAGCGCATACTTATTAAAGGCAGGTTATAAAAATGATTCAATATGCCCATGTGTTTTTATAAAGAGATCTGAATCAGAACTTGTCATCATTGCTATTTATGTAGATGATTTAAATATTATTGGGACTCCTGAAGTGTTATCAAAGACAGTAGCTTGTTTGAAGAAAGAATTTGAAATGAAAGACCTTGAAAAAACAAAATTGTGTTTAGATCTTCAGATTGAGCACTTGACAGATGGAATTATTGTGCATCAATCTAATTATTTGGAGAAAGTGCTTAAAAGATTTTATATGAATGAAGCACATCCATGGAGTACACCAATGGTAATGAGTTCACTTGATGTGAAAAAGGATCCATTCCGCCCTCATGAAGATGGTGAAGAACTTCTTGGTCATGAAGTACCATATATTCGTGCAATTGGAGCACTAATGTATCTTTTTAATAATACACGACCTGATATATCATTTATTGTAAATTTATTAGGAAGATATAGTTATTCTCCAACTAGAAGATACTTGAATGGAATCAAACACGTTTTTCGGTATCTTCAAGGAACAATGGCTATGAGTTTATACTATCCCAATGTTTCTAACCCGAAATTAATTAGTTATGATGATGTTGGATATTTATCAAATTTACACAAAGTTAGATCTAAAACAGACTATCTGTTCCCTTGTGAAGGTACAATTATTTCGTGGTGTTCTATTAAACAAATATTAGCGCTACTTCATCCAACCATGCAGAAATCCTTAGAAATCCTTGAAATTCATGAAACCAGCCGTGAATGCATTTGGTTAAGAACTATAACCCAACATATTTGTGAAATGTGTGACTTAGAGCCAAAAAGGACATTTCAACTATTCTTTATGAAGATAATGCAGCTTGCATTGCTCAATTGAAACAAGTCTTTATTAAAGAGGATAGAACGAAGCATATATCACCCAAATTTTTCTTTACACATGACCTTCAAGAAAAGGGTGATATAAATATTTAGCAAATTCGATCAAGTGACAATCTAACAGATTTGTTTACAAAAGCACTACCTACTACAATTTATGAAAAGCTGGTCAAATGGATCGACATGAGAAAACTCAAAGATGTGTCCAACATGGGAAGATCATAAAATCATGTACTCTTTTTCCTTCACTAGGATTTTTTTCCACATGTTTTTTTCCTAGTAAGGTTTGAACGAGGCATGATATGATGGACATTGAAGGGGGAGTGTTATGGATTATTGAATGCCAACGATCTTGGCGACGACAGACATAATATTTATGTCAAATAGTATTGGATAGTGATAAATAATGATTAATAGTGTTAGTATTAATTGAAGGCATATGATTGTCGACAATTCGTCATGTATAAATATGTATACAAGATGAGAAGATAATGAGAGAAGAAAAAATAAAGGCTGAAAAGAAAGAAATTGAGAATTTTTTTTGTCTTTGTTCTTTATAGTTCATTTACACGTATCAAATTCTTTACTTTGTTTACACAATTTATTAATTAGTTTATAACAAAAACAACATGAACACTATCTTTATTAATTTATATATTGAATAACAAATATATTTCAACGATAATTATCTAGAACAAGTAGCAATTTGCAAACACTCCAACATTGAAATTTTTTCATAAAAATATAAATAAATAATTTTTATTAATTTATTTTTTGGGGTTTTTTTTTGTAAGCAAAATTTCATATATGATATAAATATTTACAGGAATAGAAATAAAATGAAATATAAAATACAGATCCTCTACTAGCTTAATCATGCTCCAAGTACTAGATGAGTGAAATTAGTGATTAGTATCTCAATCGTGAAATCTATATATACCCTACCCTTCCTTTGTATCCTCTATTATATTTAAGGGTGATCTGGCTCCCCTAACCTCATGAATGCACAAGCATCTCCATATTCAGATCATCGCCATCGACCGTTCTTCACCAAATTTGGAGATCATGACTATCAACTTATCAATACTCTTTTTCAGGAATATTGGTACATAACTTCTTCCAGTTTGGTGAGATATCCCTATAATGTGTAGAGGATATTCTAGTTGGGCAAGAATATAAAAATTTTTTGATAAACCAATCATCCTCTTTCACCAATCAGTACTTGAATCATCTTGTGTTCCACTAGTTGATGAAACTGTGTAGATCAAGGGATCTTTTTTTTAATGTATCAACTTGTCTTTCATGTAGACTGTACTTTCACTTGCACTTAGGAGCTCTCCTCCTTTCTTTGCTTTGAGTCACTTGTGACCCAGTGCTTGACAGGATGAGCATGGCGTGGAATCTTGAAGCACGACTTTCCTTTAGGAGCTCTTCTCTTTACTCATTAGACAACGATGGATTTTGTAGAGACTTTGTCTTTGCTTTGAGCCACTAACATTACATGGAATTTTGAAGCAAGCTGTGGTAGAAGCATTCATCAACTTTAATTGAGGCTTGTTATGCGTCATGTATCAGCTTGGCGATTGAGTCTATATGAACTGGGAGCTTTCCATCACGTCATTGCTGATGTGAGATGTTAATGTCAAAATAGGCAACCACAACAGGTAAAAACTATCCATCAGCTTGCTCAATGTGGCTACAGGGCCTCCTTAAGAATAGTTAAAGAACCTCCATCAAGAATATCTAAAACACGTCCAGCCCTAACCTGTACCAAAATGAATTGAAGAAACAGTGAGACTGCACCATGAATTTTCTATTGCTTACACAGTGAGACTGCACATTGAATCTTCTTGACTGTAATAATACCACGTGGCCTCTGCTACCTCATTTTCACAAAATCAGTTGCCTCAACCTACCTGTACCAAATTGACATAGACATAGACAGATAATGAGCAAATTCATATTTTTTGGGGTATTGTACTTTTCAAATTACTTTTTTTGGGGTAGGTAACTTTTCATAGATTTATTTAAAAATCGCACAGTTTGTGCAGTACAATGATAATAAAACAAAGCTAGGCCACATCATCTCAAATTATTAATGGGGTGTTTTGCGCAGACTCTCTTATACTTATAATTGGATTATAATAACTTTTTTTGAAAAAAATGAAGAGTTATTTTTTGAAAAGATGTGCTTATAATTGGATTATAATTTTAAGAAGGCGGCGCAAAATAGGGCCTAAACATCATCTTTGCAATATTTTGTTATTATTTTTCAATAGTTTTTTGAAACTATCTACAAATTATTTAGGAATATCCCCCAAAATTGAAATTTATTCTCTCAAGTTATTTTTAGACTTTTTAATTAAGGAAAACAATTCTACACATTCTTTATATTGTCCTTTGCAAGATTGAAAGAACTCGCTGACAAAATTTGGACATTCAACTTATTTTCAATGGTTGTAGTTGAAAAGAATAATCAATTATTTTATTATTTTATTATTTATATTAAGAATATTTTAGAACAAATAACAAGAACCCAAATAACTCCATCCATCTTGTGTTGATGTTGGAGCCTAATAAGATTACGATCCTACTACCGCAAAAAAGCTTTTAATAGAGAACATGTCCATTAGTGGAGGCGCAATTACATCATTTGATTATTTCCTAGGGAAAATTCTAACTGTATTACAATTTTTGCATATAAGTATTTTCTTTCCTATTGTACTTTGTAATCGAAAATATTACAGTGAATAAAGGACCCTAGCCATCGTGGAAGTAGCCAATTTGGGTGAACCACGTAAATATGTATTTTTGTTTGATCGTGTGTATTGTTTGATCCTAACAACTGGTATCAGTGTCAGGTTTTGTATCACAATGATCTGAAAGAGATAGAAAGCGCGAAGGGTTTAATCGACAAATTTGATGAAACCGATTTCAGTTTCTGGAGGATGCATATGGAAGATCTTCTGTATCAGATAAACCTTCATGATCCATTCACGAGAGTGAGGTCTGGGATCTGAAGGATCACTATGTTTTCTACAACAATGTGAAAGAAAAAATGACTGCAGGAGTTCTGAAGGCCTTGTCAAACATGTATGATAAGCCATCAGCAATGAACAAGGTATACCTAATGCGTCGTTTGTTTAATTTGGTATTGTCTGAGAGTGGATCTTTTGCAGATCACGTAAACGAATTCAACATGATTATCATTCAGTTGAGTTCATTTGATATTGAATTCGATGATGAGATTAGAGCCCTGTTACTTATGTCTTTGCTACTCAAATCGTGGGATATTGTTGTTTCTGTAATTAGCAGTTCGCGTGGATTTGAGAAGTTAAAATTTGATGAAGTTCGAGATATTTTCTTGAGCGAGGATATTCGCAAGAGGAAATTGATGATTCGTCTGGTAATGCACTCAGTATAGAGGGTAGGGATAGAAACACAACTAAGGGAGGCCAACAAATATGGTTGCTTGAAGTCGAAAGGGTAGAATAAATTGAAAAGAAAATATGTAGTCACTTTCTGGAACTGTGATGAGAAAGACCACATGAGCAGAGATTGTCCAAAATCGAGGAGGCAGAAAGGGAGGTCAGGGAGAGCATGGTTGCTTGAAGTCGAAAGGGCGGAATAAATCAAAAGGCAAATATGTAGTCACTTGCTGGAACTGTGATTAGAAAGGCCACATCAGAGATTGTCCAAAACGGAGGAGGCAGAAAGGAGATTCAAAACAGAAGTCCCAAGCAGATGATGATTTTGTATGTCTTACAGATGATAGTTTGGATGCCTTGATCCTCAGTGTGGACAATCTAGTTGAGTCGTGAATACTAAATTTTGGAGCATCGTTCCACTCTTCTCCGAGTAAGGAAATATTCCAAAATTTCAAGTCTGAAAATTTAGGAAGAGTGTTACTTGGTTGATAACCGAGTTCTACAGTTTGCAAGAAGAGTAGATGTGTGTATCCAGACTACAGGTGACAAAGAGTGAAAGTTGGAGAGTGTCAGATGCATTCCTGACTTCAAAAAGAATCTTATTTCAATTGGTTAGCTGGATAGTTTGGGTTATGAATCAAGATCAATGGAGGTTGTTGGAAAATTGTTAGAGGAGCGATGGTGATAACAAGTGGTGTATGAACTGGTACTTTATACACCATTGTTGTTGTTGAAAATCTTGTTGCAGTTGTTGACAGTATGTCGAGCTCGAGTTTGTGGCATAACAAACCCGGTCATATGAGTGCAAAGGGGATGCAGATGCTAGCTTCGAAGGGTTGATTGAAAGGGTTAAAATCTGTTGAGATGGGATATTATGAGAGTTGTGTTCTAGGAAAGCAGAACTGTATCAGTTTCACAAAGACCAGCAGAGAGTAGTGCATTCGTATGTATGGGGACCATCTCATGTCCCCTCTATTGGTGGATCAAGATACTATGTTACTTTCATTGACAACTTCAATTAGAAAATATGGGCTTACCTTCTGAAATACAAATATGATGTATTTGCTACTTTCAAGAAGTGAAAAATTGAAGTTCAAAATCAAGTGCCTGAGGTCAAATATTGGTAGAGAGTACGATTCTCCAAAATTCATCAAGTATTGTGCTGATGAGGGAATCAGATGTACCAAGACAGTTCCTGTTAATGACAGACAAAATGGTATTGCCGAAAGGATGAACAAAATGCTGAATGAGAGAGCAAGAAATGTGAGATTACATGCTGGTTTGCCAAAAATATTTTGGGCAAAAACAGTAAGCGCCGCAACGTATTTGATAAATAAAGGACCATCGGTTCCTCTAGATTTCAAGATTCCATAGGAGGTGTGGTTGGGTAAGGAGATCAAGTTGGCTCAACTGAGAACCTTTGGATGTGCGGTCGATGTTCACATTGATCAAGAGAAGAGGGACAAGCTTGATGCAAATACATTGGAGTGCCATTTTATTGGATATGATTATGAGAAGTTCGGGTATAGATTGTGAGATGATATGAAAAAGAGAATCTTGACACATTGTAATGTGACATTTGATGAGAGCAACCTGTATAAGGACAAATCTAAGGAAAAGTCTTAGAATGCAGAAAAAGTGGAAGCTCAGGTTGAGTTGCAGGAAGTTTCACCTAGTGATGTTGCAGCCATACTGCAGGAATATCCAAAAAATCTTGATACGAAATCAGAACGTGAGCTAGTCATACTAGAGCCAGTGTTGAGGAGATCGATCAGGGTATCTAAAGCACTAGAGAGGTATTCACCCTCTCTGTATTATCTATAGCTGGATGGTAGTGAAGAACCAAAATCTTTTGATGAGGCAGTGCAGATGAAGGATTCGATTAAGTGGTAGTTGTTAGTTAGTGACCTAGAGCACCAATCAATTGATGGTGCACTTGTTAGTTTCATGTATACTGAATGATGTATATCATTTCATTTTGTTCCTTGAGTTTTGTATATATTATGGATCATTTGGGTTGATGACTCAAATTGTGGAACTCCATAAATTATTATCAAGACTCTAAATCAGTCCCTAGTCTTAAGTCATTAGCAAAGGAACAACTAGATGACTATATGGACTAGCGTGTGGATTAATGTATGATCATGTTTCACAGATCATTGATACGATGTATCTATTTAATCACATGAAGTATGAGTGTACGAGATACATGAGTATTGGACTTGACCCATATTGACTTGCTGTATGGATTGTGTTTGTATCATCAACAAAACCATATAGTATTAATTCAGTTATCTGAGATATTCATGATTCTTGGTGATTAATGTGTATTACGTGAGGTTGTCAAATGCTCCTTTTAACCGAGGGGTTATAAAGGTAAGTTTTCCAGATATGCACGATTCATGCTGGAAGTTATGGAATATCAAGATGATACTTTTGTCCATCTCATATTGGATGATATTATTAATATCCCTGGGCTCCTTGATGCAGTAATAATTGTTACGCATGCTTGTGATTATGGGATAGTTACATATTAACAATTATGTACTGAAGATCAAGAAAGTAATCAATGGTAAATGATGACACATTCCTATGCTTGACATTAATTATTGGATATTAAGTGACAAAAGAATTAATACTAAATAAAATTAAAGGATCATGGTTTATTTAATATTAAATCGGATCATAATGCATTGCTAGATGACGCTTATGATTCATAAATTAATGAGATTGCTTTATTACCGATTTAGACATGGATCCTACTGGGTCGCTCCATTTGATTAACTGAAGCATAAATAATTAATTATGTAAGACATAATTGATTTCGCAAATGGATCGAGATCGGGTTGAGATGAATTAATTAGGATTAATTAATTTGATAATCCTGGATACAAAAGAAATTGAACTTCGGTTGGACCGACTTAATTTATGGCTACTGGGCTCGATTCCAATAGATGGTATATATAACGCGTGAGATTTGATTTCACGTGTGAGGATGAATTCTCGAGTTTTCTATGGTCTTTCGTTTCTCATCTCCTCGAACAAATTCATGATGCCACCTTTCGCCGTCGTGGTCGCCGGGAAGTGAGTGTCTAGCAGCCCAGTTCAGCTCATCGGGGAGTGCCCACGGTAGATGCATCCTAATTTGGAGGTTTTACGTGACCAATGGACCAAACTACTTCATGAAATCTGCACGGGTTCGGTTCAATCAAACTGGAATCAAGGTTTGCTCTCATAATCCTTCACCTTGAGCACGAATGCACGTAAATACGGGTTTTGTTTCAGAATATTAGTTCGAATTTCAAAGTGTTTGAAAAATTCAAAACGTGCAAAATTTTCCAACAGTGTTATCGGAGTGTGGACGTGTTTAATTCATGTTCTTGATGATGAATTGAGTTGGATTCACATTCAATTTGAGATTGAATTGGCTAAATCAATTGAATTGAGGAAAAATTCGAAGAATCCCAATTCGGATTTTTTGATTTTGTTCGATTGTGATTCAAATTGATTTAATTCATAGTTTAATTATGTCATTGCAAACTTGAATTACATGATTAAGTGCATAATCAATTTGAATTTGAAAAATTCAAAAACCTCAAGAACCCTAGATTTAGGGGTTTTCGGAATTTGCAAGATTTGATTCAATTAGGTCTTCAATTGTGTAATTGGATGTTTGAATTGCATGATTGAGTGATCAATTCCAAGTTTGATACATGAATTCGAAAAGCCCCAAATTTGAAACTTGAAATTTTCGAATTTTGTGCAATTTTGATTTAATTGTTGCTTAATTGATTAAATGGAAGTTATGTTATAGTTTAATTGAGAGCTAATTGCATCAATTTGTCTAAATGTCCAATTTTGGATTGATTTGAAAAAAATTCAAATTGGGAATTTTGGATTTTGTATATAATTGGTCAATTGGGAATTGATTAATGGACTTATTGATCAATTGATGAGTCCATTGATGTTCAATTGTATGAATTTGTGAAAACCCCTAATTGTTGTTTCAATTTTATGTTTAATTGAATAACTAAGGGGTGTATCATGCTTCCGTAATTGATTAATTGCATTTCTAGTTAATTGGATTAATTATGAATGTTAGTTATATCTTGCTGCATATCGTGTTAGATTGTGCTAACTCGGTCTTACAGGATGTTGAGTAGTGTGATATGTTTATTCAAATTTATTATTTGGAATGTATGTCAATATGGCCTGATGAGCCATTTAATTAATTTGTGACAATATGTTATGTCATTTATTGATTCGTGACAACATGTTATGTCATCGCTTTATATTAGCAAGCTGTTTATGCCAAAATTAGAGGCTCTTGTGCCCGGGTAGTTATGGTAGTTCGAGTTCATGGATGAAGTCTCGAGGCGGCGTCCAACTACTCGAGTAGTGGATCTGGCCACGTAGATAACACTTTAAGATTGAAGATGTCATATTACTCAACAGAAATAATTGCATGAGATGTGATTATTTCATTACACATTTATTTATTTAAATGCTTTCTTCGTGCTTTTGAATGTTAATGTGAATTAACTTGTTTCAAAGCGCAAATTTTGTCCCTAAGCAAAATTAGGACGTAATTCCTATTCTATACTCATCAAACTACTGGAATAGGGTTGACGTGATCCTACTCAGTAAGCATCTGCTTGTATCCTTTAGGAGTTGAGGTCGTGCGGGTACATAAAATTGGTTTGTCTAATAGGGCTATTGGACCGTGTTCAAGCTCTAGTGCAATGTGTTAATTTACACGGGGTGTAGTTAACAAACTGAGAGTCATATGCGAGGAATGTGATTAACCAAGATGGTTTACATAAATAAATCTATTCCAAGTCTACGCCGATGCTTTCTTGATCTGGTAAAATGTGGATCTCAGGCCTACTACAGAGAGGGACACAATCATATATGTAGTAGGGTTCAGTACTATATTTTGAACTGAACACAAAACATGAAACTGAATTAAATCTTTGCATTTGTTTGATGTTTTGTAGATGATGACAACTAAGATCCCAAATGCATATCCCCTCGCATTTGTCATGGTACAAAATAAATTCAACGGTTCCAATTTCATTCATTGGTACTATAAATCTCATAATCGTTTTAAAACATCAAAAGAAGGACTATGTCCTGGATGTACATGTTCCTTTACCTCCACCTATTATTGCTTCTCGTGCTGAGATGGATCAGTATGAGAAGAAAGTCAATGAAGCTAATGAGGTAAGTTGCCTCATGCTTGCATCCATGATTCCTGATCTTCAAAAATGTTTTGCGGATTGGAAAGCTTACGATATGATACGCGAGCTCCAGAATATGTTTTTAGAGCAATCGTGCTGTGAGGGTTATCGTATAGCTAAAAAACTTTTTGAATGTAGGATAGGTGAGGGGCCTCAGTTAGTGCCCACGTTCAGAAACTCATGGGTTTAATAGAGCAACTTGGAAAGTTGGGCTCTACCATCGACAAAGAACTCTGCACCGATCTCATATTACATTCCCTGCCACCAAGCTTTTCAATGTTTATCATGAAATATAATATGGCGGGAATTTTGAAGCCGTTGAATGAGTTGCATTCGATGCTTTCGACGGCTGAGACATCCATCAGGTTGGCACTTGATGTATTATCAGGGTATAGCGGGGTGGGTAAGAAAAAAAAAGGAAAGGTTCATGGGTAAGAAAAAGGTAAAAGGCAAGGGTAAGACTCCTGCTGGGAGCAAGATCACGCCCAAGCCTAAAACAGTTTGCTACCTACTCCGGACACTGTTTGTTTTTTTTGCAATGGCAATGGTCACTTTAAACGGTCGTGTCCAAAGTTCCTCGAAGAACAAAAGGCGTTGGGAACGTCATCTTCTTCAGGTATACACATTGTTGAAATTAATTTGCTCATTCCTCTTCTACCTCTTGGGTCGTGGGTTAAGAAGTCGGTGCCCATATTTGTTCAAATGTGTAGGCACTAAGAAGGAGTAGGAAGTTAGCGAAAGGTCAAATACAATTTAAATTCGGTAATAGCGTATTTGTTTCAGTTGTTGTAGTTGGGGATTTAGAATTGCTTTTATCTAGTAGGCATATAATGGAACTTTTGAATGTATATTACGTTCCGTGTGCTAGCCAAAATATTATGTCTGTGTCTCGACTTACTTTTATGGGATATATGTTTGTCATGGAGGACAGATATTGTACCATTTTTCGAAATGGTTTATGTTATGTTAGTGTTCCATTATTTAATGGTCTATATGTGACTGAACAAGGAACACCCACATATAATATGAATATTAAACGACTCAAATCGAATGATGATAACTCAACCCGCTTATGGCATTGTTGCTTAGATCATATAAACGAGAATCGTATAAAGAAGCTCTAAACGAGTGGAGTTCTAAATCATTTTGACTGGTAGTCAATTGATAGATGCAAATTTTGTTTACTTGGGAAGATGACCAAGACACCTTTTAATAAGGTCGCTGAGAGAGCCACTGAGCTATTAGCATAGTGCATACAGACGTGTGTGGTCCTCTGAGCACAAGTGCAAAAGGTGAGTATTCGTACTTCATTACATTTACGGATGATATCAGTAGATATGGCTATGTGTATCTGATCATTCACAAGGCTAAATCCTAGAAAAAATTCAAGGAGTTCCAAAATGAAGTCAAAAATCAACTTGGGAATAAAATATTAAGGCACTGCGATCGGATCGTGATGGCGAGTACCTAAGTTTTGAGTTTAGAGATCATCTTAAAAACTGTCGAATAGTTCCACAATTGGCTATACCTGGAACACCACAGTGGAATAGTGTGTCCGAATGCAAAAATTGTACATTGATGGATATGATCCGGTCGATGATGAGTTCTATTGAATTACCTTTATCCTTTTGGGGATACGCCATTGAACCGACTATATTTAGACTCCATATGAGGTATGGACATGGAGGGTCCCTAACTTGTCTTTTCTCAAGATTTGGGGTTGCGAAGCGTATGTTAGGCGATTGATACCTGACAAGCTTGGTCCCAAGTCTGACAAATGCTTTTTCGTAGGATACCCAAGGAAAACC
>JAOWBN010231492.1:0-12565 GCA_028565015.1 Pinguicula moranensis
GGTCAAGTCATCGATAAGCTTCTATCCATATCCTTGATTAACACGACAATGAATCAATAGGTGATCCTTCCAAATCCTCCATGCAAAGAGGATATATCATCAATGTAGGATCCAGAATTACACCTTTAAGGGCAAGATTATACCTAGTTGGTATGCAATTTTGTATCACTTTCCATATATACACGCAGTCTTTTGAGCTCTGATGCAACCCAAGTTGCACCCAAGCTCAAACAAGGGGGCCACGAGCCTAAGGATGGAGAGGATGGCCCATGATGTCTATTGAAGGTGGAAATAAACTTGAGAAGGCAATGAAGCCCACCAAACAACATGATCCACTAATTATGTCTGATGGGCCTAACACAAGGATGAAGGCTAAGAAATTCAAGGAGACCATAAATGGAATGCTCAATGAAATGTGGGCTGAAAATATGATATTTTGAATTTTTGGAAGGCCCCAAAAAATGTCAAATGGGCCTCACAACCCAACTGAAGAAGTCCGGCCCATTACCATAATCCAAGTCATGGCCTAAAATGAAAGTCCAACATAGAATTACATGTGTGGAATGAAGTGCACGTGTGGAATGAGGGAATCTAAGGGATTTGGTGTAATCAAACCAAGTTAAAGAAATTAATGAAGAATCTCATGACAAGAGGAAAGTTGCTATAATTTAGAGATTTTGTTATTTAATGAAAGATGTTCCCTTCACAACCAACACTCATTTGTCCATTCAAGAAGCTTTCTTACAAGACCAAGACTCCTAAGAAAGCACAAGACATGTGTCCTAACTTTCTTCTTAGCCTAGGACATGTATTTGGTTCAATTTCTAACATAGATTAGTTTTTTATTTACTTTAAATTTTTCTTATTATTTTTGCACTAATTTTATTGAAATTGTAGAATTAGCTATACCTATATAAAGGCCTTAACATCCTTTGTATTTGACGCACAAGGTGTTCTTCCGGCGTTAAAAATAACAAATTCGTGTGTATTTTTTCTTAAAATATCAAAATAATTGTGGAGTCTTGTCACAAGTTCGATAATGATTCATATCAAACTCCCTTTGTTAAACAAATATGCTGAAGTTAACATCCATCCGAAGCCGCATACCATCTCCATGTATCTTTGCTGCCGTGAGTATGTCGAACTGCTGAAGATAACAAGGTTAAGAAAGCAGATGAATGTACCTGATCTCTAAGCAACATATATGTCTCCTCCATTGCATCCTCCACTCTCCTGCACTACTATCATACATCTCCCCTACTTTCCCTCTAGGCTCCCTAACCGCCATGAACAGCCTCGGGTAAGATATAGACAAGCTGCCCATGCTCATCCACTCATCATCCCAGAATCTCCAACCACCTTCCTCATATTGTCACGCAGCCACTCAACAGATTGAAAAAGTATAGAAAGAACCCCACACCAGGCAAGTATTTAGACTTCAGAATTACCAACCACAGTCTCTCAGTACTTACAGTTCTCACTCTGCATAACCATTTGCCAACAAGTGCTTCATCAAAAGCCTGCAAGCCCCAAGCCTTTTCTGCCAATAAGAATAGAAATGGTGAAATAGGATCATCTTGTCAAAAGTTCCTTCTAAATAAAACAAACCGCAGCTGCTACCATTCACCCAAATCGATGTAGACGTTGATGTCGTAGAGATGCATTCAAATATCCAGTTGCAACAAATATCCCCAAATCCAATCTTTTGCATGATCTCCATCAAATAGGTCCAGGCCATCTCAAAATCCACCTTAAGAGAAAAAAGTTGGAGTTTTGTTTTTATTAGACTATCAATAATTTCATTTGCCACTACAATACCATCCATAATGTTTCTCCCTTTCTGAAATCCAATCTGACACTCCCCAATCAGTTTATGTTTGGGACTCCATTCAATTTCAGTCCGCCCAGCCGTATTACCCTCTCCCCTCTCTCCTCTCTCCACACTCATCTTTTTT
Organism: Pinguicula moranensis; assembly: GCA_028565015.1. Taxonomy (NCBI): domain Eukaryota; kingdom Viridiplantae; phylum Streptophyta; class Magnoliopsida; order Lamiales; family Lentibulariaceae; genus Pinguicula; species Pinguicula moranensis. Next base: position 1,956 of record JAOWBN010231492.1, read on the forward strand.
AATTGGTTAATAAATTAATTTTGTCGCCAGAGCCAGGTTCAAAAAGATCAAAGCCAAACCAGCATCAATAAGTTACACAAGATGCCTCTATCAATCAATTGACCTACTCAATATCTTTATACAGTATATGATAACCTGATTCAGGCCATCTTGTTGTTAGTGTACAAAGGGAGGGACATACTATCTCCAAATGCATATCAATTCTTCAATAACCAGTTGAATATTCTCCATATTGTATTGAGTTGATGGGAAGTACAGAAATAGGAAAAGCTCTGAACGGCATTGTTGTCTTGGTGATTGAAATGCCAAATAATACAGGATGGAAGATATCGAAAGCCTGAGACGCCATTAAAGGTGGATTTCATGAGCTTGAGAGTTCGCATAGATATCATCTCTTCAATACTTTAAGTACATCTCCAACCAGATGTAATGATCCAGTGACAAGAACCTATAAGTTAATGATGTGTTAACCCAGCTGTTTAAACAACAAAACGGTCTTTTGGAGTAAAGAAGTGTTAGAAACTACAGTTGGGGGCCTGCATGCAAGCTGTCTGTTTGTTTACCTGGATTCTGACGAATGGATTTTCTTGCACATAGTTTCTCAGCCAGTTAATAGTCGATGGCAGCGAAGAAACTACAGCACTGCAGGCAAAATGGCCGTCTTCTGGACTGCAAATTGAAGCATCCTCATCCAAAAATGTTTGAGGTGGAGTCTTGTCAAATGTTTTCATTTCAAAACTCTTCCAAGGGACATCTGAATCTACAAAAGAAAAAACGATCATATTAACACATGAACATGAAGGGACAGCAGGTCCTTATTCACGATGCTCCACGGGCTAGTAGTTATAAAGGGGTGCTTCTTGTGTTTTTATGAGGTCATAGGTTTGCATAGTGATACTAGTTCTGAAGGAGCAAAATTTTACCTTGAACGAGTCCGGATGACATGATTTGGTTTTACGCTTTCAGCATTTAAGTTAGAAAGAAAATTACCTTTTCCATGTATCATCTTCTCCCATACTTCCTGAAGATTGAATTGCCATGTCAAATCCTTGGCTGGAATATCCAAAGAGATGGCTGAGGAACCTGAGGTAACCTTGTTATAGGTGGAGATGCTTGGTACAAAAATAGCGTTCGAGAAACATGTACCTGAAATGCAAGACCGCGAAAAGTCAAGCAAGCAATTGACATTTCATACAAGAAAGAGATGTTGAGCCAAATACCTGAGGAAGCACATGTATTTACAAGCTTTGAGAGAAGAACTTGGGGATCCCTCACGTCCATGCAGTTGAATAAGAGAATCTGCAGCACATATGGGCTGTATAAGAAAGTGATGGAGACTAAATGACAAAAGTAGGTCAAGTTTGACATGCATTGATCAATCCAGGATCCTGAAATGGGATATTTGGCAGTTTGATTCGCCTAATATAACTCTAGGAGTAAGCAAAATCTATTAATGCATAACTCATTGGCATCCCGCACGCAGGGATGGACCCAATACAGAACACAAGCTGAATCCCCTCGCACATATGATTTCGTAGGAAACTTACCTGTTTGGAGATTTTCTCTGAATTATCTTTTCTCTGTTTCATGTGCCCGTTGCTCCACACGTTTCCTCCATTTTGGAACACTGGACCAAAAGATGGAACCGGTTGTGGATTTTTGTCATCCCCTACAACACTAGAGAACCACCTCGCGCAAGCCTCCATACTTTCAGGACTGTGAGCCCCGTCAAGGTAGAAAATTAAGTCGCCCAAGGAATTTCCATTCTCTAAAGAAGCATTAGGAGATGTTGAAACTGAGTCATAAACAATCTGACCCCTCCCAGGAAGATGAGCACTAGAAAGACCTCTCAGAAATGCTTCAGGCATTTTGTTTCCTAGGTCAGCCTGATTAATTTTCAGAGAAGTAAGCACTCCTATAGGAAACTACGACATTCAATTGAGAGGGGAAATACAGAAATCCAAGAATAATTAAGCAAGATAGCATGGACAGGCCAAATATTTTAGTCATACTAACATGCTGAAACAGCTTCTCCCAATTCCCTGTCTTTTGGAGCCAATTTCGACAAAGAGCAACAGCAAGGCCAGCATTCGTGTATTGGTGATCACCAGACAAGCTTAGTTGTGTCCCGTTCAACATCTTAAGGTTGAGTGGGGAAACAACTTCCAAGGGTGCCTGACAGCCAAGTAGTGTACGAGTACAAAGCTTCATCATTTGTTGGACCCTTATAAAAATATATCATCTGAGTCTAAGCAAAAACTTAACAAAAAAAATAACTAGACAAACGTCCAGACGTGAAAAGCTACATGCTATAACCCACCAATGGCATCTTTAGACTACCACCATCTAAATAATTATTGCCTGCCAAATTTACGTAGATCTTGCAAATTAGCTTGAAAAAACCAACATAAGGGTGCTCTTTCATTAGCAAATTGGAATGAGCAGGAAACGAGATCCTGAAACCAAAGATTGAGTCACCTTCAGTTCTTTCGCCTTCTCTTGGAGAACATCCATCGCTTCGGATAGCTGTGGGGCCGTGAACGCAGGTACTTGAGGCTTCAGTAGCAGACAAGACATCAAATATTGCACAAAATACTCGAAGATGAAAACTGCAAATGCGATTATTCAAAAAAAATACTTGGCATGAATATCTTGAATGTATAAGTATAACACATATTAGTCTTGTTCCTTTTCATATGACAGTCTCGGCACCTTGAAAATCCCAGCCTTATGAGAAGCAATCTCTCCAAGTGTATCTCCTGTAAATGTAGTGTCAGAATAGCAGTTCACTGTCGTTTATTTGAAAGAAAAACAGAAGAAAGTATGTCGAGAAAGAAGAAATGGATGAGCTACAGACAAAGTTTCTGTTGTCAACAGTTCAAGTTACTACTAAAAGTATTAGCAGGTAAGAACAAACCTAATGATTCCATGTGGTCCATACCCAGTGGGGTAACACCACACACAATAGGATTCTTGATCTGCTCAAGTAGCACAGCAACATATTATGACAACTTGCTCTAGATGAGACACCAACGGAGGGATTGAGAAGCAAGCAAAAAAGAAAAGTTTACCACATTTGTTGAGTCACGGGTCCCTCCAAGACCAACTTCAATAATAGCCACATCTACCTGTTCATGGATCAGCCTATTAAATGGAGAAAATGACATAAAAGTCGATACGATACAATAGTTATGGAAACAAAAATTCTAAAACTCCTTTAACTGGGGCAATGGTGATTGAGACTTGGTAAAATGCAGACACTTCTTAGTACAGGGAGTGTCAAGGAGTTTGCAAACATATCATATCAAAATGTTACCTTTTCACTGACAAATATTTTAAGGGCCATCACAGTAAGAAACTCAAATAGTCGAGGCATAGGCAACTCAGCAGTTTCATATTTCTGCACATAAAACACAAGCTGAGAAATCAACCTTTTTCTCTGAGACGGTGAGGGGTTTAAATATTTAAAGATCAGTGGCAACACAACAATAGAAAGGGAAGATTAATATCTGAGATACCTTCAGGTTATGCCAGCATTCATTGAAGTAGTGGAGAAATTTTTCTTCAGATATATCGATCCTATGACCAAGAATAAACATTAGTTGTAAGTAATATTGCACCATAGAGTAAAGCTTGGAGCATAATATATTCTGGAAATCTATGATGAAAGAAAGAACAAATAAATTGCTCCTCATTTAAAATTTTCCATGTTAATTGCCTATATCCCTCGTGCTTCAGGACTTATTGTGAAAATAACAAAACGTATATTGAATAAATAGAAAGTTGACCACCAACACATGGATTAGTAGCTAGTAGTTATGGACTTCCCTGTAAAGAGGAAAACAGGTGATTTAAAAGAGAGACTGCCTACCCATCTAAACGGAATCTTTCTCTCACATCAATCAAGTGAGGAGACGTAAATAGTCCAGTTTTGAATCCACACTCTCTCAGAATAGCTTCACAAAAGGTGCATGTCGAACCCTGAGAAGTCAAGTAGATCCTTCAACATTTTCCCATATAACTAATCAAGCACATGATAGGACACAACAATACCTTCCCTTTAGTACCGGCAACATGAATAATCTTGAGGTCAGCTATGTGTTCTTCCAAACCCAAAATCTGTCAAGAGCATCACTTCAACACAATGCAAGAGAAGTCAAAAGACCAATTTACCACTGCATAGTTACCTTAACATACATCAACATCCTCTCCACTTTCATAGTTTTGCTGGCCCCTGCAGGCGATTTGTCTCCACGCTTTTTCCGAGTAATGAGGGATGAAAGTGCCTCCATGACAGTATCATAATCCGATATATGACTAAACATCTTGGGATTTCTTTCATTAATCAATTTTGTTTCCATCAATCTTGGGATCTGCTCTTTGTCTCTAAACCCTGTAACATGACAATGAGAGGAAACCAAGTTCTGCAGAAAACAAAAAGTAGACAAGCCATGGTGTTCTCTTTGATTAGGCATTCATCTTGCCTTGATACTTTCTCTCAGCTTGAAATCGCCAGTCGTGCATTCCAGTTAAATCAATGGTATTGTCACACATGGACCAGCAAGAAAAGCTCCATTTTGATCTAGAAGAAAATAGGTGGCAATTGAAGCTTGAAACACCACCTATTTCCGGTCTGAAGTAGAGGTTTCTGAATATGAGCATAGGCCAGTCAATCTGCAAATAGTAAATGCTTTGCATTAGAAGAATTTCCTGGAAATTATTAAATTATATATGTCACATCAAACATACTCATGCAACTTAAGTACAACTATGAAAAAGGGGTCCTCAGGACCTGATCAGCAGCTACTAAAGGAAATTGTGATCTTAAATCTGATGAATTCAGAATCATCATAACTAAGCTGTTCATACTAAAAAAATGAAAAAGGTACATATCGTCTTTTCCTTTCCTCTCAAACATCTTCTAGGAACTCGAGTGGAAAGCAAGTATACACATACCAGAAACAGCCAAAGCTATACCCAGCCGCTACACGTTAAAAACATTATATGGTTTTGAATTATAACAATCATTCTTCAGGTTTCACAAATAAAATGTTTCATCCAAGCACTCGGCGCTCCCATCTCTTCCTCAGCATTTCCCATCACACAAGCATAGAACGAACAACTGGGAGAACAGTTAACCTTAAACAAACTAAAACTTGTGCAGTCATAGCTGTTCACTGAATAGCAATACTACACAGAAATATTCTAAGACAAACTTCAACGCCGCAGAACCCAATAATGAATAACCGATCAATTGAACGCCACGGTACAGAAGTGGAAACAGACAAGCATACAGAATTCAAAACAGTTAAAACATACCTGCGCCACCCATCTTTTTCGGCGCCGTAGATAATTCATTGGTCCGAACAGCATCCTGACATCCCTCCAACCCACACATTAAAGCCTGGTAGGATCGTGGCACGAAATCAGTGTCAGAATGGTCTTCCGGTTGGATTGTTTGTTGTTCATCAGTTATTAACGGCTGAATTTATAGTGATTGCTAAGAAAGTGAAAATGACGCCTGTGTCCCAGCGTGGTCTGTCATCTTAAATTATTCCTAAATTGGAATCTTTAGGGTTTCAAAATCTTTATTTTGTTTGGTTGAAATATCACCTTGTGGTTTCTACTTCGAATATTCTCCCCTTCTTCGGAAATAATTCTACTAGAAATAAATCAGTCATTTTTAGACTGTGATTTGTTTTTCGAAGAATTGTTACAAATAAATCATACTGGATGTTCACATGTTTGGCATCATTGTTGACAATATTAATTGTTGATTTGTTATCTGTGACACATCATTGTTGACAATATTAATTATTGATTTGTTATCGTAGCACAATTTCATTTGAACCATTTGGTCCATATTGAGTTTCACCAACAAGGATCTCAACTAGATCACTCTGCAATATTAAGGGTCATGACTCTATACTCAGCTTTAGTTGTAGAACGAGCAACCATTGATTGTTTCTTACCCTTCCAAGAGACAAGATTGTCTCTTTTGAAATTTAGTATCCATAGGTAGACGGTAGACCTTCTGTCATCAGTACAATTAACTCAATTTGAATTATAGCAGCCTTCAATGGTCAAGTGCACATTTCTTCAAAATGCTATTTCATTCTCTGGTGCACTCTTCGGTATCTCAAAATTTGGTATACTATATTGAGTTAACCATTCCTAAGGTCATGCATGTATCGACTCACCACACTCATATCAAATGATATATTTGGACGGATATGACCCATATATATCAACCAACCCACCAAATCATTGGTATTTCTCCCTGTTAACCAATTCACCAGCCTCTGCACTCAGCTTCTCCTTTTGATCAATAGGAATACTAGTAGGCTTGTAACCCAACATACCTTCTCTTTGAGTAAGTCTAGTAGAGAGAAGCATCTGATCCGGGCTAAATGGGCCAAAACAATTTTGTGCCCGCCCGTTTAAAAAATGGTCTACCTTAGATGATTTAGGACTCAAAACAGGCGGTCCGGGCTAAACCGTTTAGTAAAATGGGCGGATACGGTTGATCAAATTTTGATTCGGGCAGGCCCATTTAGATCATTTTTTTTTCTTTCTTTTTTTATAATTCATATTCATATCTTAAGCTAAATTTATAAGTTCATATGTATATATAAGTTCATACTTTATAGTTCTTAAATTTTGTTTATAAGTTTATATAAACTTATAATTTATATTTCATACCCTAAGTTTATAAATTTATATAAACTTATAACTTTGTAACTTAATAATATAACTTCTAAATGTTGTAACTATAAATTTATAAACATATAAACTTATGGACTAGGGTAATAACTAATTATTAGGGTATAAACTTATAACTTTAAATTTTTATATATATAGCACATAACTTATGTATGTACATCATAAGTTTATAAATATATACAAAAATGTTATAAGTTTGTATATATTTATAAGCATGACCAAAAAAAAAAAAATTATAAGCATGACCTGTTCCAAACTTTGTGAATTTATAAACTTAGGGTATATATATACACTTGAGATACAAACTGAGTATAGTTTATACTTTATAGTTCTCACGTTAAGTTTGTAAGTTTATAAATTTTAGGGTTTAGTTTAGGCTTAATGTTTATTTAATGTTTAAGATTTAAGACCTAAATCTTAAAGTAAACCCTAAAAAAGTTAGAATTTTAAACTTTAGAGGTTTTTAGAAATGGATTAATTTTATTCTTTTTGAAAATATGCGGGTTAAAACGGTTTAATAGGGTTAAAAAAATATTCATTTATATAAACGGGTTAAACGGATATACGTTTATATAAACGAGTTAAACGGGTAAAATGGATTGAAATTGGTTAAATGGGTTTAAACGGTTTAATTCATTATTTTTTAAAAAATGGGTGGATACGGGCAAAAATGGTTTTTAAACCGTATCTGCCCGCTTGAAAATGGGCAGATATGATTTCGGGCTTATGCAAAACGGGTAGATACGAGTTTAGTTTGTTTAAAAAAATGGTCTGATCCGATTTTAAGATGCAAAACTCGTTTGCGAAAATGGGTTGTCCGGACATGCCGAACTCTAAAGTCTAGTATATAGTTCCTTTGAGACAGAATAATCCCTTTTGACCCCCAAGCAATCTTAATTCTCAGGAAGTACTTCAATTCACCTAGGTCCTTCATCCCAAACTCTTTACCCAATCTCACTTTCGACCTCACAATCTCTTTCTCATTTTCATGAGTGATGATCATATCATCTACATATACTACAAGCATTGTGATATGACCTCCATTCAACTAAAGAACACATTATGGTTGTCATTGGTCTGCTGATATCTCATGCCAATCATTGTCTTCATGGACCTGCCAAATCAAGTTCGAGGAGATTGCTTCAAGACTGCAAATCTTACCAGTTGTCTGGTTGGCGCAAAAGGCATGTGAGGTCTCCATATACACCACCTTCATCAAGTCACTGTGAAGAAAAGCATTCTTCACGTTAAGCTGGTATAATTTTTACCCCTCATTTGCTGCTATGGAAACCAAAGTTCTGACTGTGTTCATCTTTGCCACTGATACAAATGTCTCATCATAATCAATGGCATGGTAACCAAATGATCCTTGTAGCGCTTCACTCGATGCTCTGGGTTCTACTTCACAGTAAAGACTCATTTGCATCCAATTGCCTTCTTACCAGGTGGTAGTAACATCAGATGCTGTCCTTTTTTTCTAAGTACCTTTTGTTCTTCTATTCTTGCAGCTCTTCACATAGAATCTTCTTTTACAACCTGCCAACACTTAAAGAACATAAATAATGTCCAAAGATGTAATGAATGCTCTATATCTGGGTGATATATGAGAGTAATGTCATGTGAGAACATGTCATGTCAGGTGTAACCCCACATTGTTGCGAGCAATCCACCTTAGCGGTTGAAGAGTAAGAGGAGTAGGGAAAGGAATCATATAATCTGAATGATCTGGGTGGTTTATGGTGGATGTTGAAGGTGAATATGTCTCTGAAGTCGAGGCAGGAAAGGACATAGGACATGGGACAAACGCAAGTGACTTTTCAGTCTCTTTTATTCTTTGTCACTTTTGCGTACCCCGTTATTGCCTCGTATACACTGAAGGTTCTACCTGAGCTTGAGTCTCCCTCTACCCCATCTCCTCATCAGTCAACCCTTCCACAACCGACTTGACGATCTGTGGCTTACTCACCAGAAGAGGACAATACATGTCCACACCCCTGACTATATGTGGCTCAACTCTCACTATATGCGGTTCACCGCCATCACTATTACTCTCTCCCTCACGCTGGATACCCCTGATATTTGGTGAGTCGAGAATGAAGACATTCCATGGGTATGGTTCATGCTCTCGAAACATGATATCCATACTCATAAACAATTTCTTCTCAATTGGTCTCTAACAAACATATCCCTTCTGAGTGACATAGTAACCCATAAAGACACTCTTGATCCCCCTAGGATCTAGTTTACCTACCTCTTGTCTGTTGTCTTGCACAAACACACACATTTGAAGATCCTCAAAGAACGAGTATTTGACTTTGTACCTTGAAATATCATAAATGAGGATTTTCACTTTAGAATCCATGAGAGCATCCTGTTAATCAAGAACGCGACAGTCAGAACTGTTTTTCCCCAGAGGTACTTTGGAACATTCATCGTAATCATCATACTCAGGGCAACCTCAAAAAGATGATGATTCTTTCTTCTTGCTCTAATGTGTATGGACATGTAGTCTGATGTTAAATGCTCTAAGATGACAAATACTCTGCTAATGTTCTGTTGGTGTATTTCATTCAATATCAAATTGTAAAGTCTTCACCACTGCTCCATACTGAGTCTGAACCCATTTATGGCAATCTTTAAAAGTTGTACGTACATCACAATTAGTCTTCATGAGGTAGAGCCAAGTGATGCAAAAGCAACAATCAATAACGGTTACAAAGTATCGAAATTCATTGAATGTTGGCATGGAACAAGGGACCTATACATCATAATGCACTAACTCAAAGGTAGAGGAGCTCCGATTATCAAAACTAACATACGAGCTTTTGATGTGCTTACCCAACTCACAAACATCGCATGAAAGTTTGTCTTTATCAAACCCTGCAAATAGGTTGGGATATAATCGACTCAAAGTCGAAAAAGGATGGTGTCCCCACCGCTTAAGGTGAAGTAGCAGTAAGTTCTCCGTACGCCTTCCGTCTCCTCCAGATTTCTCAACTATGGATGAGAGGGGTGAGTCCATTTCCTTTTGATCCATGTACCAAAGGTAACTACGCCATGTCCTACGTCCAAGAATCTTGCCCGTCCTCTTGTCTCGGAAGATCACCTTTGGAATATTAAACAAAACAGTGCAGTTTAGTTGGTGGATAATGACACTTATTGATAGAAGATTTACAGAAAAATAAGGAGCATGCAAGACTTTGGACAAAGTCAAAGTGTTGGTACATTTCACTGTATCCCTACCAACCACAAACTGATCTATACAATCAGTTGCTTTAATCTCCACTGAAACTGCTAGGCGAGTGTAAGAAGAGAACTCCCTAGCATTACCCATCACATGTGTAAATGCCTCAGAGTCAATGATCCACTGTTGATCCAGTAATGGGAAAAGAGACATGGGCATGAGTATCATCTCCCACCCCCGCTGCCTTCCACCTCGAAGAATTCTCAATACATCTTTGACAGAACTCCCCTCAGCACAAATTCTTCTTCCTCCTCGTCCACCATCTCTCATACATCCACAATCATGACCCTTATCTCTAGATTTTCCTCTTTCACTCAAATCTCCTTTCTTGGGTAGTTTGGGACAAATATGCATCAAGTGGCCTATTTTTCCACAGTGATACCACCTGCGAGTCTGTCATCATACAACAGTAAAGGTTGGGGCATTCACCCTGTATAAGTTTAACTAAGATCTTCAAAATCTTGGAATCAGGCTTACTCAAAGCCTCCAATCCCTTACCTATCATTGTCTCGTCCTATCCTTTCATCTCTCACACATACCTACTAATAGTTAAGTGTGACCTAGAGTATTGTGCTCTTGTTAGTTTCATGTATACTGGATGATGAAAATCATTTTGTTCCTTGAGTTTTGTATATGTATATTA
>JAOWBN010231503.1:0-12565 GCA_028565015.1 Pinguicula moranensis
GAAATTTGTTAAATTCATAGTTAAATGAAGGTTATTTTGGTAATTTATTATTAATTTTGTAGTATATAATTAAAATAAAATTTTAAATAATTATCTTCGAAATAATTGCGCAGATCATCACATCTCCTTAGAATAAGAACAAGTAGTAGAAGAAGTAGAGAAAAAGTAGAAAAAGCCCTGCTCAAAACAGGGTCATTGTCATATTTGTAGTAGGGATTGCCATTCCAGATTCTGGAATAATCTTGAATTCCTGAATTCTGAACTCTTTGGACTTTGGAATTATGGAACCTTCTTGCTCTTGAAATATTTTGGTCCGAAAATAAAAATAGCTTGTATAATTCCCGAAATTTATAAAAAGGCTATTTGAAAAAAAAAAATAGGATTCAAGATTCTCGAATTCCAAAACTCCCAAAAATTTTGGAATTTTGGGATTTCAGGTCGGGAACTTCCGTACTGTTACCTAAATATTTCGGTCCACGAACGAGAACCCGGACCGAAATCTCGAATAGTCATCCCTATCTATAGCTATACATAAACATGAGAACAAATCAGACGTAAAATCTGGGTTTGAACATAGAGCTGAAAAACTTTTAACTTGAAAAGGTTTTTAGGGTTTTCGAGAAAAAAAAAAAAAAAAAAGCGATACTTCTAGCAAACCAGAGATTTTTCCATGAATAGAAACAATTTCAAAATTGCGGCTGAATAGCAGAAAGTTTGTAGACATTTTTCTGGAAATCCAAGCAGACAATTACCTGGAGAATTCATTATTTGCTTTATGAACAGTCAACAGTGTATACATACATACATATATAAACATTGCATGTATATACATATTCAACCGGAAAAGAAGATAAACAGAAAACAACAACTTCATAAGAATCCTAAATTACAGAATGCAGATGCATGCTGAAAACCTTCATTTGGGTTCTCTTTCCCACATTGAGGAATCATATGCAGCAAACACATCGAAGATTTACAAACGAAAAAACTCAAGAGATGGAAAGGGGATGCACTGTGTTCTTCAGTGACTCTTTTTTTGGCCTTTGCTGAAGACGAATTAATAGAGCATGAAATTGGTAGTAGAGACAGGTAAACGTGTGTACCGGGCTGGAAAATTCAGCCCGTACTTAGCACGACAGCATAAAAAATATGTTGTGCCGGGCCAGTCCGCGTGCAAATGGATCATGCACGTTTGCACGTGCAAAATGGATCATGGATGGTTCGCGAACTGGATTTTTAAGCCCGCGGACGCACGTTTTGAAAAACGAACGAATATTACACGCATTTTCTGGAAAAGAAAAAAAAATTGGCCCTCACACGCTTATTTTTATGCGGGCGATTTAAGCATGTTTGCACATTTTTTCAGTGCGTGTTGTATTTAGCTCATTTGCACGCGCACATTTATTTGTCTCTAATTGGTACTCAGATTAACAGGAGAAGCAAAAGACTGAAAGACCCTTTTACAGTTGTAGAATTTTTGGTGTTTTAGATTAATTGGGTTTTTTATTTTTCATTTTTAAATTACTTTCCAATTCAGATTTTGCCGAAACTTACCCGTCAACCAGAAAAAAAAAAAGGGAATAAAGCAATTTAAGTCTCATAGTTCTCATTGTAACAATTTAAACATCTAACGCAATTTTGGTACCAAGGTCAAAATTTTAACTTATTTAACTTGTAATAGTAGGTCAATCCACTTTAATATTTTCTTTTTTATGATATGTATTTTCTTTTTTATTATATTTTCATCTTTTTTTTAGTAAAATGGTTTTAATTTTTACGTGTTATAACAGGTAAATCAAGTAAATTGCCAAATTTGGAACCGAAATTGTGAACTAACGGACTAAATTTTTTTCCGGTAGGTTAACAATATCATTGGTACCCTACCAGGGTATCCATTGGTGGCCACTAATGGGATCACCGCAGACTAATCTTGATATCCAGCTAGGGAGTCTAGACCGCAGCGGGGATTCGATCTCACAACCTCTGGGCAAACCCTGAGATGTGACACCTAGCCCCTATGGGCGCTTCCGTGGGACAACCACAGTGACTAAAATTTACTTACCTATTAATAACCTAATTAAAAAATATGTTTGTGGGGAGGCCATAAATCACAAGTTCCTAGTCATACAACAATATGATTTAATAGTTATAAGAAAATAAAAACAATAATATTATTTTATTTTATTTATGTCCGGTAATTGAAAACTATATTGTAGCGACGACAATTGTCCAATCAAAACAACACAACGCAAACATTAACGACCAACGTTGCTCGATTCAAACTCCGTCTGGTATGAGCACAATGGATCCCGATGTCTTCCTATTTTCAAGATCCTCATGAGCTTTCGCTGCCTGAGATAGAGGATACGTATGATTCACACGGACACGAAGGACACCTGCTGTTACGTTTGTGAAGACCTCTGATGCAGTCTGCAGTAGCTCGTCTCGAGTACTGGTGTATTGCATGAGGGAAGGCCTCGTCAAAAACAAAGATTTGGGTTGAAGGGCCGATAAAGGGACTGGTTCAACGATGCCGGATGACTGACCGAAACTCACCATGTATCCACGAACTTTCAAGACTGCCAAAGATCCCTGATAACAGGATATCATAACAATATTCGGCAAGAAAGATGTCGTGATTGACAGGACTAAAATAACTCTATTAAATTCCATTGGTTCTATTAGTGAAGTTGTTGGAACTCACTACTTCAAATGACGTAATGTATTTTGAGTTACAATAAAAACAGTCTTTTTGTATAATTATAAGGGTAAGACTGCATATATCTGACCCCACGACCCCAATTTAGTACCTAATATATTAGGTATATTGTGGTTGTGGTGGATTTGACAAAAAAGATGTGGTGACTGGTGAGTGTAGTCTTTAATTGAGAAGAGTGTGAGAGTGTGCGCGTGTGTACAGTTCAGATGAAGCAAATTTCTAGTCCATGATAGGAGTATCTTTAAAGAGTGGTCTGGTGTTATGAGCCGAAGGTGAGTAGTACCTGAAAAGTGTCCTTCCCGACAGAGTCATAGACCACTTCAACTCCTTTACCAGATGTTATCTCGTTGACACGGGTGACAAAATCTTCATCCTTGTATAATATAACATGGTGGCAGCCATCTTCTTTGGCTTGAGCTGCCTTCTCTGGGGTTGAGACGGTTCCAATAACTGTGGCACCAAGGGTGTTTGCCCATTGACACAGGAGAGATCCTACTCCACCAGCTGCTGCATGAATGAGGACAGTGTGTCCTGATTCAACCTGTGAAATATTGAAACTCAGTCGATGATATAAAGGAACTAGGTCATCATCCTTGTGATTGTGCTAGGAGAAAGGTATGGAGGCAAGGATCAGCACGGCCAAATAGTTTAATCTATACATGTTTCTTCAGAATTCGGCAAAACATGCAGATTCGACCTGAGCAGTTGGGAAGACCCTTTTCAAATAAAGATCAGTTGCAGACATAATAGCTGAGCTTAAGCTAGAGAGCAGCTTCAACAAAAAGCAGATAGAGGGTAGACGGACTTGATAACAGCCTTCCCTGTTGAGCAAAAGATTACAGGGTACAAAAACTCTTGTCTACCTCAAGGATGAGATTGTACACGATGCAAAAGGAGGAAATAAAATAATTGCTATGTGGAAAGCCTACTTTGAAGCATCGGCGAACAAGAAACTGAGCAGTCATTCCTTTGAGCATGATTGATGCTGCGACGATGGGATCAATAGAAGGTGGGACAGGAACTGTTTTTTCTGCAGGAAGAATTTGCTCTTCTGCATAGGCACCCATAGGATTACCAGCATAAGCAACAACATCTCCAACCTTTCTTCCAGTAAGTCCAGGGCCTACAGCAGTTACAATGCCAACAGCCTCCATGCCTGCAATCAAGAAGAATGGTCAATAAGCTTGTTATAGAGCCACGTTTGTAACAGAGCCAGCTGATAACATTCATAAAGAAATCCACAGCAAGTATAAGACATAGGAATTCACCCCCAAAACCGAATATTGGAATCAACATACTATCAATCAAAAAACTATTCTCAGTAATATAGAAAGTTATTACACGAAAAGGAATTTTTTCTTGGAGCAACATCAAACACCAAAGATCATTTATTTAATGCTTAAAACCAAAAGATAGATCACATGGAATATTGGAAGTCCACTACGAATATTGAATTATCCGACAAGAATGAGAGAAATACTAAATAAGCAAGAAACTGAACCTGGAGTGAAGGGTAGGGATGCAGCCTTGTATACCCCCTTCCTGAAATAAATATCGATGAAGTTCAAACCAATGGCCTTATTTTTAATTTTTATCTCTCCATCCTTTGGCTCCCCTATCTCCACATCCTCCCATTTCAGGACCTATATAGTTAACCACATTAAAAGGCAAGCGACAAACCGTCATTTCAATATAGATTATGTTTAAGACCAGAACTAAACATGATCCTACAGATTTTTCTTTAAATGAAATTACTCAATAAGCGTTTTAGTAATACATCGAGTTCAACTCCCAGCATCCTATCACAGCATATTTCCCCAATAGACTACTGAAAACTAAAACGATAAAAGTTGAGACTTTTGAATTATGTTTAAAAAAGCCTGAAGATTTGTTTAAGTTCACAGAAAAAGTTCAAAAAAATCTGAATCTTCCGAGAGCCCATATCCAAACTTCTCTAACGACGAAGATTGAAAAAGAATAAGATCACAAACATTCCTTACCCGTCAATACTCTGCACACAAAGCAAATTTCATCCAACTAAAATCACAAATGACAACAACCCATTTCATGATACTGAATAACATCAAAAATAAATTAAATTAAACAAATGTTTAGACGAAAAAGAGACTCATACTTCTGGGCCACCAAGTTCATGGATTCTAATAGCTTTCACCATACTCGACGCTGTTACTGCCGATGAAGAAATTGAACTTCTCGCGTGCGTACTGTGAATTCGAAGCACAGAAGGGATCGCTTGCTGAGCGCCTTCCGCAGCAGGGGCGGATTTAGGGGGAGCGCAGGAAGGTATCCGACCCCTCAAAAAAAAAAAAAAATTGGGGCACCTTTTAATATATTTGAAACAAAAAAAATTTAAATATACTTAAAAAAAAATTAAATATGTTTGGGACAAATTTTAATAATGTTTCATTCAAATAATGTATTTTAAACTTCAAAAAACTTTAAATATATTAATATAAAATATTATTTATCCCCAAAAAATATTTCGCAACATCATAAAAAAAAAATCCCCTTAATTTTTTCTAGATCCGCTGCAGTTTGTAAGTAATAAAAGATGTTCTAATAAATTTGCCATGTTTACTTAGATTTATTTCATTAATGTGCCCCTCTTACGTTGGAAGAAACTTTCTCCCCATTTTGCCCTTCTTTATGTGACCGTTGCGTTTGCGACCACAAACATCTTTTAAAAACGAACGATCAGGATCCAAGCTCCAGAATTTCATCACCAAAAGCTTCAGAAATCTCATCAATGGCGGATGTTCGTAATGGATCTCTGCCTCCTCTCTTCGACTCTCTTGATCCCAAATTGCAGATTCTATCTCAGTACTCCAATTCCCAGGAGCCCCACCTTCTGCACCTCACGATGGAGAATTTCATTGTGGAGAGGGGACCGAGATTCAGGGAGTACTCTGATCTCAGAGAGAGAAAGCTGAGAATGAAAAAACTGCGAACACCTGAGAAACCTACTACCGAAAAAGTTCAGGATCGGTCAATTTTGACTCCGCCGAAGAAGCACGTGAAGTTCGGTTCAAATTTCTCCACTCCACCAAAGAGGCCGAAAGGTCCTCCCTCTTCTCTGGCCCAATCCGTGCCGGATTTCTCAATTCTCCTGAGGAAGGAAAATCGGAAGCCGGCGGTGGCACTGCCGCCTGTGGCGGAGAAATCTTTGACGCCGCCAGCGCGGTTGTACAAGAGTGCGGCGAGGAGTTATGGGAAAGTGGGAGGAGGGAGCAAGTCTGCGAACTCTGAGGAGAAGAGTGGAGGGTTGATGGCGAGGAAAAGCTATGCGAATATGGAGGAATTCAAGGGCCTGGCTGCTGGTGCTGCTGTTCCCGGCATTAATGGAGAAAACAGAACGAAAAATGGGAGAGGAATTGGTACAACTGTTTTGGGTTACAGGCAGTATTACTGATTTTGCTGAGTATATCAAAGATTGTCAACCATTTCTAGTCCTTTTTTTTTTCTTGTGTTTTGCTCTACCATAACTCTTTTCTGGAATGTTAAGATTCTTTCTGTTATTGCTTAGCTGTCGGGTGTTGGACTTGGTTTTGTATAGATAGAGGAAGTTTTTTACATCTCAAAGTGCATTTGCTACTGATACAATGGAATTTTACCCTTTTTGTATGGTTCCAGTTCTCTTCAATACTCCTATCTTCTTGATCTTGGACATGTATGCGGTAAATGAGAACAACAGATGGCAAATTTAGAGATGCCAGTATGATCTTTTACCACTATGGTTAAATGCATCTTACAGACATGAAGCTGTTAAAAGTGATGGTAAGGTCACTAAGGGTGTATAAGAAGATACAGAACAGATACAGAGGAGTTAACTTAGTTTTCCATTTGACTGCCTGAAATCTTGACAATCCTGCCCTGCAAAGGGTCACAAAGATCAATTACAATCTCATCCATCAAACTCTGTAGTAGATGTCTGCTCATGTCCAAGCCTTCCTCGTAGGTTTCTGTCTCGTATTGTGTCCATTCTCCAAAGGAATGACTCATCTCCCAATCAATCAACTCATCAAGACTGAAACGGGATGATTCCTTCCACCGACCCACAGCTTCCACAACTTCAACGATTAAGGCATCCGTGCTCATTCGAATTGGCAGCTTTGCTGTAAATGTAGAACAAGCAGCTGTATGTCCTCCAAATCTTGAGTTCAGATACTGTATTATAGCATCGAAGGCAAATCTTTTAAGTTCATCCACCTCTTTGCCATTGTAAATGCCAAGAGTAGGACCAAATTTCATCCATAGAATGCCAGCAAGCATTTCAAGTTCATCAAGGAGCAAATGCTTGATTGGAGAGCCTCTTCCTACAAGAGAACTTGAAAGGAACGCATTGCAGAAAACCACTTCAGCATTTAAAAGAACCTTCTTTGCATAGTCATACTTGTCTTGATTAAGACCAAAGCTGGCATTGTCGCTGCAGCATAAAGATTCTGAAACATTTTTTAGGATGTCAACAACCGACTCCTTGCTAGACTTATCCTTTGAGGCTGCAGAATCCAAAAGCTCTGAGAAAGCTTTAGGTGATTGGGAGCCATCATACACAGTTTCATTGAGTGTATTATAACCTGGCAGTAAAAGAAGTAACTCTTACAGGTGAATAATAACAGGAGAAGAGAAGAACAAGAAATATATGAGAAACTCACCCAAGCTATCATCTATGCTATCAGAAAGACAACTTTCTGTAGAAAAATAATGCTCAAGTACAGATCCGGGGCTCGTATGCTCACTGTCAAGTGGTAAGCTAACAGACTGCTTTTCGGTAATTGCATTCGCCTGGATAGATTCACCAGTATCAGCTATAGGATTGAATTTGAACCAACCATAATCAAATAACTGGTGTTCAAATTACACAAAAAAAAACTCATAGGTCATGGCAGCCATATTCCATTCTAATTCTGCAAAACATGTTAGAGTGAACATTAATTTTCTAGGTATCCTTCTAATCCTGTTACAACCTACAGTATGTTTTTCACATTATGATTTCCCACGCTCATGATCAAAGGTCAATAGGAGAGGCAATGTTCAACAATTGCTATTTGAGTAGGTTTACTTCGAAGATTCCTTCTCTAGACCAGAAGAGCACTCATATTAACAAATTCTCCATGTAACTTTATTTAGCTACTTAGGTTGGCTACTTTTATTTGACATCCAACATTCCTACAGATGGTCCTAACGCAAGTGAACGTACCATCCTAGCAAAATCACAATTAGACCAAATTTTCATAATTCCTAATGCGCACATAATAGCATCAAGGGAAAGCATGTTAAGAATACGCCCGATTCTAGTTGTTTCCAGATAAACAGCTTGTTGACCTGTGAACTGCGAGAAGATATTGATCTAGACATGGGACTCTGATTGTCCCAACACTTTGGCATCGCCAGTAGACCATTCTGAAGTGGTACTTCAGAAGTTAGCGCGGATATTAGCTCCTCTAGAATTGTAGCTGTGGTCTTTTTAGGAGCATTCCCACCATTGTCCTTCCCTTGGCAAGTCAGCTCCTTCAACTTTTCTTTCAAAAGTGCACCCAACTCATCTCCACTCAAGGGGGTTGGTTTTACAACCTTTTTCCTTCTACCACTTTCTTCTGAAGAAATCTGTGAACTGTCACGGGTATCTAACTCATTCTGTACCCTTCTCGCAGCATGCTCTCTCAATGTACCATGCTCCGTAACTGTGGAACTATTCGTGAATGACAAAACATCATTGTTGACTCGCCTGCTGTCAACCATATTTTCTTGTAGATGGACAGATCCACCTCCACCTCCATTGCATTGGTTGTTAATGAAGTGGGCATTATGTCCCAATTGTTTCCCGGGCATTGCTTGAGGAAGACCAATACTTTGCTTGTCTAGGCTAGTGCCCACGAAATAAGAATTTTCAGTTTGCCGACAGATATTATTAGCAGGCCTCCTCTTTCGCCCTGGTGGCAGTGAGGTTTGTGCTCTGCTACCAGTTCTCTCCAACTCAAATTTATCATTGTCCATTCTGCTGGTTATTCTTAATGCAATACTACCATGTAATCTTTCATTCGTGGAAAGAGAAGTACTTGGCCCGTTCATAGTAGTGGATGTTGATCCTGTATTACTTGCTAGATTGTTCAAATTTTTCCTGCTGGGAGCTCTACTCCTTGCTCGTGACATTCGATTTGTGTAAGGCGTCCTCTCGACAGAGTTAAGAGATACAGGCACTCCCATTAGATACTTGCATTGTCGACTGCCAGAATACTGCTGAACCTGTCCATAAAAAGGATTCTTTTCTGGTAGAAGTCCAACACAAGGATGCATATGGCCCATGAGTGGAGATGGAAAAGTCGAATAGTCCTGACGCAACTCTTCTTCTATGACTTGATGGACTGCGGATTGTTTATGCGCCCCTCTTCTTTCAGGGCCTTTACAAATGGGGACAACATAATGTGATAGGGATGACGCGAAAATGAAGGGCTGTTTGCAAACGTACGGTGTAGAATCCCTATTCCCCAACTGGCCATACTCTCTGCAAGATGACTGCTCTTTAGCAACAACACAGGAAGAGCCATCAGAATCTTGCAATGGGCTTGATAACCACCTCTCCTCCACAAGAGGGTCGTTACATCGGGAATGATGCGAATTGTCTGAGTAAGTGATGGCACATTTTAGTTTACTTGGACACAGACCGGGTTCCAGAATCCTTGTAGCAGCACCAATCAGTTTAGAAGAACTTTTTCTCGAATGATTTCTCGGTGTTTTCACTGGAGAAGGAAGTCTATGATGATGCTTCCTTGACTTTGATAAAACATTCTTAAAGGGAAGTTTCTCAGACCCAAATCTATTCAGTCGCTCCATCTCGCAAACACTTGTCCTCTGAAGCTTTTGAGGTCTCAGTTCAAGCCTAACCTCTCCATTCTCCACATTCAAATCTTCCTTTAAATTCCGGCACACATTATCAACGAATCTCTCTGCTTTACCACCACTTGCAGAATTAAATGCTGGTGGAAATTTCTTAGAGTTCTCTCTGTGTAATGCTGGCATAGACTCCAAGCCCATGAGCCTGGCAACCAATCCCGGTACTCGCGTTTCATGTTTTCGCTCGATATCAACAGTTGCAGAACCAACTCTATTCCTCGGAAACCCCCCACTGTTTTCATCAGCAATCTACCCACGTTGACATGATGAAAGAAAAAGAGCATAGCATCAGAAGAGAATTAACACCAAACATTTCTAATCAAGATTCTAGCATTAACAAACTAGCATACCAATCGAAGCTTCGGCTGCTTCTCATTCCCTGCAAGTTTCTTAGAAGATTGCTTGAAGCGAACTAACATAGAAAAGTGCAAAAAGAAGAGCATATTATTACAATAATAAAAACAGTAAATCGAGTTACTTCAAAAAAAACCAGAGAGTACTAACCTGGGGGAAGTAATTTCTTGGAAAACAGCTTCTTCTCAGCTAATCTACGGTTCCAGTCAAAAAGCTGAAAGAAAATGCCGACACATCCTCCTGGTTTCTGGGGTTTCTTCTCCACAACAGCCAAAGAAGAAGCAGTTTTCTCAACTATATCATTCATCCCTACAGCGCAAGAAAATGAATTCTCACCCCAACCCAGAAATTAAGGTGCCTCTCCCTTGCAAGACCCAATTGTTTTTCTTCATACAATTTCCCAAAGATAAATTGCTGAGGTTCCCTCTTTTACAAATACTCAAAAACAAGTACGCATTAGTACTCTTTTTTCCAATTCAGGAGTCACCTCTTCTTATCCAACCAAGAGATGGCGTCAAACAAAAGGAGTAAAAAGAATTACCCAAAATGAACAGAGTCATGACAATGCCATGTGCCACGCTTGAGGTACGGTACTTTTAGCAGAAAAAATCCCAACAAGAAATGCAAAAAAAATTCATAGTATGAACAGTGATAATGTTGTTGCCCACCCCATTTCACAGAACGAGTAACTGTCCCAAATACAAGCCTGAAACTGACATCAGATGTACCGCAGAGCGAGAAGAGGGAAAGATAATCACATTTGGGTCATTCTGATGCGATCCAGGAGCTAAGAGGCATAATCATGGGAAATAAATGCAGATGGAAGCAAAAATATCTTGACAGTTCAAGCGAGAAAAAAGGAATTGAATGCACCAAGCATACTAAAGTATTCTTCTTTGGGAGAAACCCAGGAAAAATTGCAAATGAAGCTGTAGGAATTTTTGCTTCATTGTTCTTCTAAGAAGTTGGCAGCTGACAAAAGCTGCGCTGGTGAAAACGGCAGCTCTCTGAATTTTACTGCAATGAAGAAAGAGGGCGTAGGATAAGACGAAATGGCGCTCCACGCGCAGTTTTAAAATAGCGCGATAATCAATGAACTAACCCTCTTTTCAGAAATGATATAGCGCACGAAACGCAAGAAAATGGGCAAAATGACCATTTTATTCCTGTGTTAAATAGGGATGCTGTGTTTAACACGAGGGCAAAACAATCATTTTGCCCCCTTTTCTTGCGTTTCGTGCGCTATATTTCGTGCGCTATATCATTTTTCCCTTTTTTGTCCACATTTCGCGAGGAATGCTATAGCGCACGAATTCCAAGCAACACGAATGCACGAAACTAAGCGAAATGACCATTTTACCCTTGTGTTAAATAGGAATGATGTGTTTAACACGAGGGTAAAATGATCATTTCGCTTAGATTCGTGCGTTCGTATTGCTTGAAATTCATGCGCTATAGCATTTTTCGCATTTCGTACATTTCTTTTCTTTGTATCATCAATACACAATAAAAACAAATACAGAATAAAATTTAAACACGTAAATAGTAAGAAAAAATGGTTTATTTAAATTACTATTTAATGATAAGCATGCTTAATGTGATTTTTAAACTATTAAAAGAAAATTTTAAGTATTACTAGTTTAGAGAAACTGTCCATAAAGCGATCTTCAACGGGTGAAATGGAAGGTCTGGCCTGGCCCGAAAATGATATAGCGCACGAAAAAAGCAACGCACGAACGCACGAAAATTGATGAAATGACCAAAATATCCTCGTATTAAATACTAACATGGAGTTTAACACGGGTTATTTTAATCATTTTGCCCAATTTTCGTGTTTCGTGCGCCTCTTTTTTCGTGCGCTATATCATTTCTGGTCTGGCATGGCATCGCACAGTATCGGAAAAGGTACGGAAGCTTTTCTTTCGCGCCTTTTCCATTGGGGCCCACAAGTTTTGATAGTTTTCTAATAAGTAAGGTATTAATACATTTGGTAGTTTAATATGTTTTTAAATAACAGTAAATTAGTTGAATATTTAATTTTACAAAAGAAATAAGTATTCAGCATTATAAAATTTTATATTATATTTTATTTTTTGAGATTTATTATGAATTATTGTGAATGCTTGCAGACATAATATTTATGTCAAATAGTATTGCATGGTGATAAATAGTGTTAGCATTTATTGTGAATAGTGATGAATAGTGTTAGCATTTATTGTGGATAGTGATGAATAGTATTAGTATTTATTAAAAAAAACTTATCTTTATTATTCATTTGAACGTATCAAATTCTTTACTTTATTTATACAATTTATTTATTAGTTCATAACACGTTATCAGCACGACTCTACTGCCGAGCTACTAGTACGACGTAAAATTATTCATAATGTCGAATCTTTCTAAACTTGAGTTTGTTGCTCTTGACATTACCGGGAAAAATTATCTATCATGGATTCTTGATACAGAGATCCATCTAGATGCTATGGGTCTCGGAGACACCATAAAAAATGAAAATAAAGCATCTCTACAAGATAGAGCGAAAGCTATGATATTTATTCGCCACCATATTGATGAGGGGCT
>JAOWBN010231514.1:0-24421 GCA_028565015.1 Pinguicula moranensis
GGAAGTTTACTGTTGCTTCTTTATATGATGCTTTGAGAAATGATGCTTGGGTGATAGACACAAACCGCCAACATTTTATATTCCACTATACTTAGTTTGGGGGAGGATATCTCCACAAAATGCGATGATATTTTGCTGGCGTGCTCTTCAATCTAGAATTCCAACAACTTACAAATTAATCTTGAGAGGTATGTCTTTGGGGTTGGAGAGATGCAATTGCTCTTTTTGTTCTCTACATTTGGAGAATGTAAATCAAATATTCCGCTCTTGTGCCAAAGTTTACTGGATTTGGTCTACTGTATACAACTGGTTTGGTTTTACTTATGTGGGGCAACCAACAATTGTTGAACAATTCTTAGCACATATTGTAATGTGGTCTTCGAACAGTGGTAGGGAATTATGGAAGGCTTTATGGCATTGTACAATATGGAACATTTGGAAGACACAAAATAACATCCTCTTTGAAAAGTGCACTCTGAATTCAGAAGGTGTTGTGGAACAGATTCAGATACAGCTCTGGTAGTGGCACTCCATGTTAGAAAAAATTCTGGCCAATTCTACTACAAATAACTAGTTAAAGAATCCTCGAACATGCATCGGCTCTTTGAGACCGCCTTGATTTTTTGTATGTTGTCGTGCAAAATGGGAAGTGATCTTCTATATGTGAGAAGATACTTCTCATAGAATGTAATTCTGTTTTTTAATTCATTACTACTTATAAAAAAAATTTCAAGTTCCACGAAGAGCATAAACTACTTGTTGTATACAATATTCAAGTTCCTCTTCTTCTTGTTCTCCCAACTCTTCAACGGGTGGTTGCCTTCTTCAAAGGGGATACGACAATATTCCTGCTTCAGCTCCAGTAACTCTAATATACTATATATCTGATGATTTTTTTATGCAATTGATGATTTTTGTTAGGGATGAACATATTTGAACTAACTTACTGCTTAGATGCTTCTGCAGTTTTATTTTGTTTGTCGGTGGCTAGGAAGTACATTGTTTGTCTGAAGTAGATATGATTTAGGCACTTTTTTGAGTTTCAGATTATGATCTGTTGCTTGGAATCTTGATTTTTGTTTCTTTCATAATTTGAGTGCACATGATATTATAGACATTTCGGTGTCAGTTGATGGAATGCCACATTGAAATGTTTATGTTATCAGTTGTTGGCGAACCACAATTGCTCTTTAAGATCGTTTCTGTCATGGATTGATTTCTTCTTTTTCTTTATATTCTGAATGAGATTCTTGTCTTCATATTGGATTAATATGGCAGTCTTGTATGGCCCTTGTGATTATAGTTTTTTCACACTCAATCTTTTCTCTCCCCACATCTTCTTCAGATGTTCGAGTGCGCTGACTTTCTCCAGCAGTCCTGTCCCGTCCAAAAATGTAGACTGAAGCTTCTTCTTGTATTGGTGTTTAGGGTTTGATTTAGGGTTCGATTTTGGGCTCGATTTAGGGTTTGATTTAGAGCTCAATTTAGGGCTCAGTTTAGGGTCCAAAAAAGACATTATGTTGTTGAATGTGTGTGATTTACAATTCTGGTATATTTTTATTTTAACTTATTGGAGTGGAAGGTCTTTCAACTCTCTGATGCCTTTTAGTTATGGAAAGTCAATGATTACTTGATTTTATATTTATGCTATTTAAATTAGTAAAGTTTTGCTCCAGAGGTCTGCTTGTCATGTGATAAATTTGATAGGGTGAATGTTTGAAAGGTTGTATCTTGGATAAGGGTGTCCAACCAACGTATCAATGTCCTGAAAGCTTATTGTATCTCCTAAGGTGGAAAGCCTTCAATTTTGGATGCAGACATGCCAGTAACATGGAACTCGACCTACATGTTGTTGAAGAGAGCATCCGAGTACAAGAAGCATGCTTCATCTCAGTCTTGACTTTCTTTCATTGGGAGATCACTGAGAAGATTGTCAATTTTCATGAAGTTTTCTATGAGGCCACAAATGCTTTGTCTGGAAGTTATTACCCTGTATATTCTCTAGCTTGCATCAACTTCTAATTATGGCGCATAATCTTTATGAATATAAAGATGATGAGCGAATTGGAGGTGTCGTTCAAGCGATGAGGAGTAAGTCTTTGGGTTACCTAATTTGTTATATTTTCTGGCTTTTATCTTGGATCCTCGAGTAAAGATGATATTTTGGATTGCCTGAATTCAAAATTAGATAAGAATATTAGATGACAGTAACATTACCAAAAATGTTGAAGCATCTTTGTTTGAAGTGAATAGCAAGTATGAGACCAAGTTTGGAGGTTTGAAGGTGCGGCCAACAACACTGGAACTTGTTAGGTAGTCTTGGCCGATCATTAAGCTCACATATGGCTACGGGTGATGATGTTAGTACTTTAACTTGAAGAATTATCTCCATACAAATTTTCAAGTGTTTGACGATAGCGATAGAGAGCACTTGAACTTATTATAATGGTGGGAAAAACACAACTAAATACTCAGTTCTTTTACAGCTGTCAAAGGATGTCTTTACCATTCCAATTTTCACACTTTCATTGAAAACTGTCTTCAGCATGACTGAGAGGATTGCATAAGAAAAAAAGGGCTAGGTTGATCTCTGAGATAGTAGAGATGTTGACCTTAATTAAGGATTGGGAGGTCCAATATGGAAGAATTTAAAGTTTGGGTTCGCTTGAAGATTATTTTCTTGATGACTTCTATGAGAAAGACACCCTTCTTGCTCCTCCGGCTCTTTCTTACTGAATGTTAATTATTAATCCTTACCTATTTGTAATTTATTTATGTAACTTACTTTCTATTTAATCATATATTGTAACTGCATACCTTAATATTAAATGGTTGATTTTTTTTGTAGATAGGACTCACTCTCTCGTGCTAACCTTGTTGTTGTGATTGTGGTTTTCACATGTTATATTAGTTTTTGTTGTGGCTATCACATCATGAGGCATGAAGACATCATTTTGGTTTAGGTTTTCTACATTTATATCAGGGGTCTGTTTGCTCATCATTTACGTGTTTATATTCATTCAACAATGTTGAGGTTGAAGGTTGAGGTTTTAATTTTCATGGTAGCTTCTTTTGCAAGTTGAGTTTAGCATATTTCGAACGAGCTAAATGGCAAAGTCATTTTTTGGCGTCCCGAGTTAAACAAGCTAAGAATTAAAAAATGGCTCACGAACCTGGTCCTAGCCCAGCACTGTCCATTTTTGTGGTGTGTTGGGTTGTCCGGACCATGTTTGTAAACCGTCCAGGATGGCACCACCATTTTTTTGAAAACGGGCATGCCGGACTATTTTTCAGTCCGACAACCAACATCCATACTCAAGATTCATGGTGATTTCAAGTCTAAGAATCGCTTATACCTACTATTTTTCAGAGTATCTACCATTGACAATATGGTGAACTCTAGTTTAGTCAATCTGATGTACTTGTCAACTACAAGCATCCATGTTCTAACTTAGGTGTTTCTACACCATAGTTGATGAGATCAACTACTCTCTTCAAAATGAAGAGTCTTAGAACAAGTTAACTTATCTGCATTAGTGATGTCATGTCTTACTAATACTATGATTAGGAATATATAGTATTGATAACTTTACTAGAGTAGTCTCATCATCACAGTGCCTTTGTGATCAACTCTAAGTTATAAATACTTGGGGTTCATTATTTGATATTCAATAAAAACATTCAATAAAATAAATAATGAAAAATGCTACAAATCATATGAATTATATAAAAGTGTTGATATAATGACCCTATGTGGTTGTCCTTATGGCACAACACTAACAATTATCAGCAATGCATAACAATCACAAATTGTGGCAAAATTCGACTTGGACATTATGTGGCACCACCGAGAACAAGGATGAGAATAAATATGTTACCTTATCAAGTAGAATATTTGAAAACATCCTCCTTCTCAACCCCTCCACCTTGGGGCACAGGATGCCAAAGTTGTCAGGAATCATATCTACCCCTCAATTAGGCATGCTTTTCTAAATAATGTATCAATAAAAATGAGTGAAAGTCACATACACGTCAAATATGTTAGTAGCGATAGACCAGTAGATGGTTTAGATTCCTTCAAGAAATAAAGGACGAACGACTGTTGCACCTTCAAGTGGACAAGTTGACTGACTATTAAAGATCTCATCCAGCTTGAAAACAAGGTAATCCGAATAACCTTTTTCTGATACCAAAGTCTGAAATTATCTATTAGACTTTGTTGTCGTTGGCGTGATGATAGATGCAATAATGCAATTTGCGCATAAAGCTTAAATGGATAACAAGAATGATTACGCAGTCCAGTCCCAACTACCTAGTCTGTTGGGCCTCCCCTAGTATAAGAGATTTCACTCAAATTTCAGTAGATCATACAAATTCTCAAAATTCACTCACCTCCGACGATAATGAATTGTTTCCTCTCAAATATAAACCAACACAAAAGTTCTACCCCAACCTTTTGCGATAGTGAATGACCCGACCAGATTCGTATTCAACAATTGACAAAAGGAAAATTCACGTGAATCTTACCTCACACTGCTTAGTCAATCTTCACTCTCCAAAGTGCTTGCAAACGCTCGTTTGAAGTAATCGATCACACATAATGGTAACTCTCTTAGAACGCTCAACTCATGTATGGAATTTCCTTGGACCAAAGGGTAACACTAAAACCCTTTACAAATCAATATTTATACCAGTTGAATCCTTTCACAAGGACAAGTCTTGTAAGTTACCGAAAATCGTCCCATTACTTTCCTTCACCATGAAATACTTCCTTGGTAGTAAATCTCGACCATATGTAAATCCTAGGACAACTAGGATTGTTCTATATTTGACGCTTATCCCGGATCCTTAGTCACTATCTCTCATATTTGTTCTTCGATTTGCAAAACTCCTGCCTCACGTGGAATCCGCGAATCTTGTGAGTGTTTCCGACATTATCATACCAAAAGTCCGACAAAATTGCCTGAACCAACTTTCAGATGTCAGCACATATGTTCCGACATTGTCTCGTTAATTGTGATGACACATAGTGAGGTTATTCCTACATAATTGACAATCCATAAAGTGAACTTTATAATTTATTTTCATTGTTGACTTGCTTTTTAGTTCAATATTATTTTTCGCTTTTCACGAATATGTTTAGTCAAATTTGTTGTTACCATACTTTATATCAACGGTTGGATTGGTCGTAGTAAAGATAGAAAGACAGAGTTATTTTTAAAATAAGATAAGTATAAAAAGATATATTCTGAATGGAATAAAACAAATAGAATAGAATAAGATCCTCTTTACACAAAACAAATCCACCTATTTATACATAATTTCCTACAAGTGCCATGATCCTATGTCTAATTATTTGGCAAATGTTATGATAGTCATTACTCATTGCACCTAGCCTTGTGCGGTGCAGATGAGAATTTTGTCAGCTCTGTGATTTTTTTTTTACATGTTGCTATTTTTATATATATTTTATCCAAAATTTCGTATGCATTTCCTGCCAATTTTGATTCAATCTATCCAAACAACATTAATAAAAAATATAAATCTCTATAAATTACAAATCACATCACAACTCACGATGATAATGTTATTAACAGAAGTAAAAAATGAGTCCGATTTGTAACATACCGCATGAACCAAAAGTTTAAAGCACAAGTCAAAAAAAGGTCAAAAAGTAGTCCAAATACAAATATAAGTACAATTCCATTCCTATAGAAAACTATTTTGGGTTTCTTGTGCCAAGTTGAATCAAAGGCCCAAGAAATTATTACATCAGTAAGGCCGCATTGGGTCTCAAAACAAAGGGAACAATAATATCTTTTTTATTTTTACAAATTGCGAGCGAAATATAGAATCCACGAATTTTGATTGAGTGTTCCGCGTTCCGCCCGCATAAAAGTGTGGGTAAGAAAATTGGGTATTCAACCCACATCGCAACTTAGCGGATGTGGACATCTATGAACGTAGGCGGCTTAAGGAATTCCGCTATCCGCTGGATAGGGCTAGTTATACCTAACTTGTTTAGAGGCATGGGCTGCTGGAGGGTTGTTTTTTTTGGCCAATTTCATGGTTTCTACATGAAGCCGCATCATGATATTTTGGGAGAGTGAATTTTTTGCCCACATAAAGTATTGTCCCACAACTGGAAAATGATGAACTGGAAGTATACTTCCCTTTTATAACATAAGGCGAATAATAAGGTTTCGTTTATCTTCGCACTTGGGTCAGTGACGCAAATATAGCGCATGTAGTACATGAGGTAATATGGTACTTTCTAAAATCACATAAGATTTTGTAACTATTTCAAACCATAGGTTGTTTGGTACATTTTCACCTAACTACAAGAGTTGGGTGCATTTAACCATTGTCGTCCCGTTACAAAGCGATATGAAGTCGAGGTGTATTATTGAGCATGAGTTGTGAATGCCTGAAAATAATAAATTTACCCTTTCATTGACGTTTTTGTTTAATCCTGTGTTCTTCAATTCACCCAAGATTCTACCTTTTTGGCCCTTTGCTTGTGGACCAGTCCTTCACCGCCTGTTTGACCTCAACATTTGACCGTGTGTTGCACATCTTTGATTCACTCTCCATTCTGCCCGGTGGTTCTTAGATTTGAGTCTGATGTTGGTACAATTTCTTCCAAATTTGTGTATAGAGTGATTTATCAGTTTTAGGGCTTACGTTTGTATGTAATTAATGTGGATGATGACCAGTTTCATTTGATTTGGTGTTCTAACTTAAAATTTGGGATTCAGGGTGTAGGGGAAAATGTATAGGATTGGAAAATAGATGGTGTAAGGCTTTTATTTGCGTGACACCTCCGCAATTATGTGACTTTAGATTTGGGATTTATGTCTTGCTTCAGATCTTGGGTTCGTGATTTGGGCGGAAAATGTGTAGGGTAGCCAAATTTTATGGTAAATGACTTTTATTTGCATGATACCTCCATGATTCTTGTATTTTAGTTTTGAAGGTTGACTTGCATGAGATTTTAAGGATATGGGTTAGGGTCAAGATTAATATGTGTTCATGAATGTGATTAAATATATACTATTGGTAGTTTATTGTTTACGAAAAAATCTATTGCATCCAGACATAAGGAATATGGAAACGCAATGAGTAATCTATGTGATGACATTGTTTTCCAACTTTTACTTGCTCATGATAGTTTTATGTGTCAGCTGTCTGAATTCTTGTTTTAGCCATGGGTGAATCTTGTTGGCACTAAACTATGTATGTTAGCCATGGATGAATCGTGTGGTTTGAAACACTAAAACCTTAAAGTAGCCAACATAGTTAGTCATGGATCCTACTGCAATCATGGTTTGTACCTCAGTCTTTATGTATGTTCTGTGTGTTGTCATCACATATATGAGGCACGACAAGCATGATAAGGAAAAAAGGAAATGTAAGTGCATTGTCTACCCCAACCCACCAGTGCTCATACCCTAAGTTACCTTATTCTTGACAAGATTTTTGAACAACTAGCCTTCTTGGAGAGACAAACTCAATTGAACAACACAGCTTTGTGAGGTCTTGAGAGATGAGGTTGAACTCAAAAATGATCAGTATGTTTGTGTGGTAGATAATGATTCGTCACTCCATACAACTCCGCAAGGTACCATCTTAAGGAGTGAGGTCCTGGACCGAGGAGACCACAAAAATTACAAGAGCTCTTCAATGTGTGCCATGCCATATCTATAAATATCATTGAGATGATATTTAAAATTCTGAAGAAGCGGCAGACAATGTTGAGGAATCCCACCTGTTACCCCGTAAAGAAATAAACCAACATTACGTTGGCTTGTGCTCGTCCCCATAACTTCATTATGAATGAAACTCCCAATGACCCCTTACTACTTAATGGGGACATGAGGATGTGCATAGGGTACCCATGGACATAGGAATAATCTATTCAGTCGGTGCAGTCCTCACCAGCTTGGAATCAGAAGAAAGATGATATGGCGGATTCAATGAGGACAACCTACAAATTGCAAGCTCATACTCAAACTCAAGAACAAATGCAGGAACAAATACTAACTGAACCATCCTGATTGATTTGAACATTCACATACATGATTGATCTCTATTGTTATGTGCTGAAAAAGTGTTTGTCATGTTTGTTTCTTCATTGTCTGGGTTATCATCCATTGGACAAGCTTAATTCTGATGATTCTGTTAATTGGTGTTTTTCATCCTGTTGATTCTGTTAATTGGTATTTATGGATTCTGTTTGTTACTGCATTTGTTGTTTTGTTTGTTTGTTTGTTGCCTTATTATTTCTTCATTTAGGATAAGACAAATGGATTATGATTGTGCAGGTGAACAAGAAATTCGTAAGCCTCAAGGGTAAAAACTTTCCATTTGAATATTGGTATGAGGTCTTTGGCAAGTATCGGGCACAAGGATCAATTGGGGGAATCTTTTTCTTTTGTTGCAGAGGCATGGAGCTTGTCGATTCTTACAATGAGAATGACGTTGAGGAATGAGAAGGGAACAAGTCTAAAGAGGAGAAAGAGCAATCTAATAGGGTTGCAACCCCGTAACCTTCAATTTTTTTTAGCCAAGCGGCAATAACAACAAGAAGAGAAAGGTAACGACAACAACTTAGAATAGTTTTACACTAAAGCCTCACACTTTCACAGAAACTAATGTTATGTTTGCAAGAGAAACCAATCATAAATAGGATTCTGAAGAGGTCAATGAGATGAAGGCTGCTGAAATTTTCAAAAATTTGGAGGAGTTCTCAAACCTCAAATTGGATAAGAAAAAGGATTTAGTAGTATCACCTGATATTGTACACCTCACAGTACACAATTTGGTAGAGTCAAGGCTGGGGAAGGAAGAGAGGATTTGATGAGGCTCTTCTTCATGGGGAACTGGGGTGTTGTTAAGGAGGTAGATGATCGTAATTGACTACCGTTTCAACAATTATGCATCTGGTTGAACTTGTGTGTGTAGCACGGTTGGTTGTACTATTGGTTTTCTAAACTTATCATTGATTTCTATCATTCCAGTAATAGTTATGTTTTATTTGTTTGTTTTTTTGGTCAAGTAATTGTATGAAATTTGTTTAGCCTAGCAAATCTTGTGGTTGTTTCATTGTTTTCTTCACGTAGATGAACTTTGTTTAGTTGTCGTTTGGTTGAATTATTTTTTTTTAAGTAAGCTTCTTTGCAATACAAAACTTAAAAAATGTACAAGTAGGGAACACTGAACTTGAATCTTCAAAAAAGGACAAGTTTAATTGGTACGAAAAATACGTAGATCAGCATATAAATGTGAACTTTGGAAATAAACTTGCACATAATCAAAATTCAAAAAGTAATTAAAAGGGAGAAGGGGGCCATGTAACAAGACACGAACAGAAAAGATGGAAAAGGGACAATAAAAAGTGTGTTTTGCCTTAAAACCCCAATTAAAACATGTTACTATGCTAGCAATGAATAAGAAAAAGGCTTAATTGTACGCCTAGCAAGAGATCTACCTAGTGATTAAAGATAAACTACTACACAAACTCTAACGTGCATGCAATCTAATTCTCTTCAGATTAAATTGAATAACAAAGAGTTTCCTCACAAGTTCATAAAATAATCAATCATAAAGCATAGGTATAAGTTTCGACCACTACAAACCTTTATATAAGCAAAAAAGTAACCTAGGTCTAGAACTCTAATTCTTGGATTGGAGATTATCCAAAACAAACCGAAATCTATCCCAAAAAAACTAAACTCTATTATGGCTAGATTTTTTAAAATAAGAATATCTAATAAGTGGGACTCTCATTCAACCACTCTCTCAGTGGGGACACAACCCCCCTTGATCCTACACACGCTATGCGTGTTCTTCTCTCGGATGAGACTCATTTGGTTGGCAGATTCCTACTGGTGCTAGATTCCTCGGAACGAGAGAGTCCAACTTGGATAGGGCTCTTTGTAATGGCACAGAATGTGGAGAATCCAACTTGGGTACGACTCTTTGGCATGGTAGAGTCCAACAAAAGTAGGACTCCTCGGAATGCTCCCTAGCTCTTCCAGTGTTTGCAATAAATTGACACATGGCGCTAAAGTTTCTAGTTTGTCTGCCTCGTGCTTTCTAATGCCTCGTAGGAACATCAGTGCTTTATTCATCCTTTAGGTTCATACATGCATAATTGGTCCTCCCATGTCTTATAAGGGATCAATAATGCGCTTGTGAGCTTGGATATTTACATCATTCCCTCTATTATAGGAAGGATTCATCCTCGAATCTAAAACTTCAAGCTCATGTTTATCTGCAAAAGTAAAAGGACTTAAGTCAACCACACTAAAGGTAGCACTGACATTATACTCACGTGGCAGATCAATCTCAATGCATTGGTGTTCACACATTGAACAACCCTGAAAGGGCCATCTTCTTTAGGGTCAAGATTCAACTTGATGTGATTTGGAAACCTAATCTTGCTAAAGTTGACCCAAACCCAATCCCGTATGTCCTTAACCTTGGACTCATCTACCATAACTCATTCTTGACCAACAAAAGGTACACTCAAATATTTTAGCTTACAATTTGTTTTCACGAAGAGCTAAGATAACACAAGACAAGTGTGTGGCATGTTCAGCCCAATCTTGACTATATATGACTATGTCATCAAAGTACACAACAATAAAATTCCCTATGAGTTGCCTAACCACATGATTTATTAATCGCATGAAAGTTAAAGGTAAATTCGCTAAACCAAAAGGCATTACAAGCCACTCATATAAGCCAAACTTGGTCTTAAAAGCAACCTTTCATTCATGTTCGTCTTTCATTCGGATATGATGGTAACCGCTAGCAAGATCAATTTTGAAAAACACACAAGACCTATACAAGTCCTCAAGCATGTCATCTAACTTAAGTATATGATGTTTATACTTGATAGTAGTATTATTCACTGCCCTACAATCAACACACATTTGTCATGTTCCATCTTTCTTAGACACAAGCAACACGAGTACAACACAAGGAGAAATTGATTCACATATCAAACCTTTGGCAATGAGTTCCACGACTTGCATTTATAGTTCCTGAGTCTCTTGAGGGTTGAATTTGTAGGTAGGGTGGTTGGGATTGGGAATCACTGGTTATGGTAAGAGATCAATATGATGTTCAATGTCACACAGAGGGGGCGAACCCACGGGTAGCTCCTTGGGGAAGATGTCTGGAAAGTTCTGCAAAACAATCTTCAAAACACTAGGAAAATCTGCATTAGTAGCAGTGTTAGTCAAGCATTGATCACAAAAAACAATCAGAATAGAGGGGTTCGGTTGTTTAGTGCCAACCTCAAATCTCCCATAGTTGCATAAAAGCTACCTTTTTTCTCATTAACCTTTGGATTTTCTCCCAATCCCTTGCTCACTTTTATTTCTCTTCCCAACCCATCAATCTCTTTTTGGCTTACTTATTTGTCTTTTCTCTCTCTTCTCTTTTTTTTTGTGCATTCGTTTTTTAGACTCAAAGACATCACGGGGAGAAAGTGGTGGAAGAATGCACTTCACACCATGGTGCATGAAAGAATATTTGTTAGTGTATCCATCATTTGTTGCCCTACGATCAAACTCTCCTGGTCTTCCCAGCAAGGCATGGCAAGCTTGCATAGCCAACACATCACATAGGACCTCTTCACGGACTAGCCCTATTTCCAATGGAATCTTTGCTTGGTGGTACCTAACAGAAATCTCGCCCCTATCATCAAGCCAATGCAACTTATATGGTTGAGAGTGCATTACCTGTTGGAGGGAAACTTTGAAAGCCAAGTTTCTATTCACACAATTGGTTCAGCTGCCCCATCTACAGTTTCTCATTTACCTTTTAATGCATATGAACGATGTTTGATCGTTGTTCTAACCTTTTGTCTTGGCTGGGTTGCATACTTAAGGCATGTGCCAATACGAACAATCTTCCAACAACTTCCTCACTACTAGAGTAAGACAAGGCGGTGTCTACCACCTGATGATCACAACGTAACCCCTCGGTTTAAAGGGCACAAAAACTTATTGGCTCGTCAAATTTAGTATCCTTATCTTCACTGCACACTACTTTTCCTTCAGCTACCTTCATCATCCAATTATTTGGACAAGAGGCAACCATGTGGCCAAATACCTGACACTTAAAACATCTAATCTTTGAGCTAGAACTCCCAAACATTGGCGGATTTGAGGGACCCAAGATTTTGTCCTCGAGAACATTCTGAAGGTTCCTTCTACGTGGGTTGGAGGTTGTATTATGATGGTTTCTCCTTTTATTAGAATCTGAAAAATCCTTTTGGGGCCAACTGTTTTTTCCCCCTCTCGGGTTTGGGGTATCCCTTGCCTTGTTGGTAGTCGTTTCTTTTGACTCTCTTTCCACTATTTCAGCATAAGCAACCAATTCCTTAACACCATTACAATGAGAAGCATACTACTCAACCAGACGACAAATGTTGATATTGAGGCCATACACAAAAGATGCCTCAGTTGCTTTCACATCTTCCTCCACTTTGGCCCTTAGCTTCAAAAATAACATCTTATGATAGTAATCAACCACTACGAAGTTACCTTGTCTAAGATCTTATAGTTCTCCTCTAAGTTGGCTTGTGTAAGACTGTGGACATAAGTCTTTTTCATGGCTCATATAAGTTTGCACCAAATGTCAATTAAACGGTCATGATCTTTGTTCCTCCTGCATTTCAGATCTTTCCACCAAGTAGATGCATAACCTTTAAATTCAGAGATAGCCAATTTTACCTTCACATATTCAGAGAATTCATGAAGTTCAAAGATGTGCTCTATTTGATCTTTCCAATCCATGAAGGCCTTTGGGTCATGTTTCCCTTGAAACTCTGGAATAGACTGCTTGATGTTCCTCAAGGAATCATTACCTCTAGGCTCATAAGTATCGGCATCATCTCGATTATTAACTCTAGCTTGCTCATAGGGGCCACGCCGTTGGTCCCATGGGGGTTGTGCGTTGTTTGATGGCTGACTCAGGGGGTCACCAACTAGTATCTGGATTGTAATCTGAATTTGAACTAGTGTACACCTCAAATCAGTTAGTTGTGTAGCCAAGGCATCAACTTGACCAAACTTTTCGCCCATAGCTGCTTAAATGTCCTTAATGGATGAAGAAGAGCTTCCTTTGTTAAAAATATTTGACATGAACCTGGTTTTGACCATAAAACAACAAAGACAATAGAAATAGAATTTATAGGAGATCACATCCCAAAAGTACCCCCAAAATTCACTCAAATCCAATATCACTCGAAAGGGTTTAGAATATGAGTAAGGGGATATATTCGCTCATTGTTACCACTATTTTTGCTCTTCAAATCCCAAATCAAAATCAATGAGACATAAAAAGTAGTGATCTAATGAAGGATGAATTCTAAGAAGGCAAACAAACTTGTTAAACCCATACAAATGAATTCTAAACTCAAGATCTTGACCAACAAGAATATTTCATTTGTTTATGTCGACTTTTTTTTTATCGATCTTTTTTCCCTTGTGTTGAGCAAAACCTATCAATGATGACAACAATCAAGATTCAAAATGAAAAAATCATCAAAAAATCATTTTTTGAGAACAAAATGCAAGAATGATTCCTGAGGGCTCTGATACCACTTTTGATACAAACATACCCAACAATGTGACTAAGGCCAATATCAATTAATGATGGTTAAAATCTGAGATCGAAAAGGCAAATTTGTTTGAGCAATTGACCTTGCAACTATAAAGAGTTGGAAACCAAAGCTATGGTTTTGTAAAATATAGCTGCCACCAATTGAAACCTAGAAGAGAACTTGTCTCCACCAAGAATCAAAGATAAGGCCAGACAGTAAGACACCACTAGAATTCAAATGAAAACTAGATAAATCAAAAAGAGTTTTCGTAAAAAGTTAGGAGGCACACCTCACAAAATACTTTTATTCTGACTTCAAAAACTATCTCAAACACCTGGCCAATACCCCTATTTATAAGATTAGATGTTCGGCTATCTCATACGTAGTACAAAAGCTTAAAATTAAAATTAAAATAATGATAATTTAATGACAAGTTTGACTAGTGCCTCTTAGCTCGCACACGTGGCCCCCTCTTTTGTTTAGTAGAGACCTTCAACATTTTGTCTCCTAGTTCTTTTCCTCCATTAAATCCAACTTTGACCGATCACAACATACAGATGTTTCTAGCCTCATGATGTAAGGCTTGCATGGAAGGCATGATTGCCATGCATGATCAGCCAAGGGAATTCTTCATGTACATGGCTTGCACGAGATGCTTCATGATGTTTGTCTTGCATGAGATGCTTCATGTTGTTTGTCTTGCAGGAGTTGCATGATTGTCACGTATGATCGACCGGTGGAATTCTTCACGTTGGATGGCTTGCACAAGATGCGTAATAATGTCTGTCTTGCATGATCGACCGATTCGTGAGTTATGGAAACTTCATGTTGCATGGCTTGACTGAAGTGCATGGTTGTTGGTCTTCGTTTGGTTATTGCAAGGTTTGACTTGAGCTTTCCAAGTTCCACCCTTGACCTCGAGAAGTTGTAGCGCCATGGATAGAGTAACCATCTTGTCCCCCCATAGTTTACATGACTGGCCATGCATAGACTTGGCCGAATAATGGGCTTCAAGTGGGCTACAAGTGGGGTTTTGATGGATCTCCTCTTGTGGGATGATAAAAGTTATGAATTGGGTAACATCATTTTGAGTTGAGACAATTCCTTCTTGGTTGGTATAGAGCTTGGCCCACATGTCTTAGATCAACAAATTAAGGTCTTCCTTAAGCCTTCTTAGCGTAGCTTATTCAGTCAGCATAAGCCGTGATGGTTGTGAATTTACCTGTATTATCTTTAACAATCCAAGCCCAGAAGCTCTATCATTGTTCAGTTCTACCGTATCTGGCAGCATTTCCACCAAGCTTTGCAAGCGGACGGCAACCCACAATCATTTTTGTCCGGACTCCTCTGGCATGCAATTGTTATATCTTTATCATACACCGGTTTAGGTCGAGCGATGGCCCCACATCGTTCGAGCGACCGTCGAGCATCGGTCAAGCGTCGTGTAGTGATGGACGTGAGTTAGTCGAGAACGAAGTTGGAGCATCGATGGAGCGACCGTCTAGCGTCACCGCCAAGCATCGATTTAACAAATGGTAAAATACATTTGCAAGACATCCAAAGAGAGGTAGGCATACGGGCTAGGCTAATTCTGCCCTGCCCATCTGTACTGTTTAAATAAACATTAACGGGCCAGCCCACCCTACAAAAATCCTTGTCGAGCTAACTTACACCATATAAATTAATGGTTTGGGCCAACCCGTTAATTTTCGAGCTTCCCAACCCACCCTTCCTTTTTATATTTTTAAGTTAACTCCTATATATTAAAACATATATATCCACTTGAGTATGGATAACAAGATTCGAACTGCAACCTATTGACTTGTGAAGAATTTGTAATGTCTCAAGAGTTGAATGCTTGCATACCACATAAAGCGCTATTGCAGGAGATGAATGCTTGCATACCACATAAAGAGCTATTACTATAGAGAAATCAGTAACTAAAATAGTGAATCCGATGGACAACTAAGCAGCTGATCTAAAAGTTAAGCTTAGAAATGACTTTCCGAGATGCACTAAATGGTATATTCCTTCGCCCTGTATCTTTATCGAAGAGAAGTTATCAATTACTTTTGTGATTAGTAAATTTAAAATACAAAAAATAGTACTTTGTATGGATGTGTTCATGTTACTATTGTAGTGTAGGAAATAAATCCACCAGTCATCGATCTAAATTGTATTTGAGCTCACTGAATTTGGTTCTTATCATCTACAATCCTCCTGGTTATCATTTACCATGAGTACTGTTTATTCACGAATGAACAAATTAATCTGATGAATCTGCATTCATGGATGAGCGTTCTCGTTAAATTACCGAATAAACCCCTCATTGGAACCATAATCCAATACTTAAATTGAGGTGTGAATTATATATTGCTCCACATGGTTCGACTTCGTTTGGCTCCCAAGATGCAAGGGATTCGACCTGTGCATTTTGCAGTGAGATCTTATCGAACTAGTTAAAGAACCAAACGTAAGATTTCCTATACAGGATCATCTTTCTGATATGATAGGAGTTTCTTTGGTTAATGGAGATTAAAGATCTTATCATTACATCTCGGTCAGTCCTATGCATAAACTCTTTTCCATATATAGGAGTCTATATATAGGCGACGCTACTCCGGTGGCTTGGATCATCCATTTCCTTAAGGATTTTTGGACAACTCTATTATCATAAAAATTTTGAGATCGCAACTCAAATCTCTCTAGAATTTAATCTGTAAGAACACATACTTAGTTTTAGATTGCAAATCTAGAAGTCTAATCATCCCACAGACACCTCTTGTTGGACAATCAAAGTACATCTATTGCAATCATGGAATTTCGTTGATGTTTGATTTTATATCCACACATAATATAAACAAATAAGGCAAATGTAAATTTCATTCAATGGATAATTTAACATTCTATTGTTCAATATATGGCTCACAGGACACAAGGTCTAATACTCATCCTTTCGGAGAGACCTAAGAATCTTTCTCACAATATTTTCATTTGCAATCACTTTTTCCAACGAATTAAACCAATATACAATAATTGTGAACCATGCAAACATACAAGAAATAGATTCATTTTGATCCATGCTAAATAGTTCATAGTTATGAGTAAGCATATTGATATTTTCTTTATTAACTTGATTTATTATTTCATGAGTTACTTCCAACTTATCTCAAGTTGCCTTAGCCGACTTACAACTTGATACTCGATTATAATCGGTAAGACTTAATGCAATGTGAAAGATATTCATAGCTCTACATTCAAGGACATGATTCTAAAGTTATTTCCATCCAAATTAATCCCATTTTTGTCTTTCCATTTTTATCTTTAGCTATTCTAGGACCTCAAATAATTTTCCAAAGTTGGCAATCTACGGACTAGCTGTAAATCATCATTCACATTTTCCAATAACTATAGTCTATTTGTAGATTGTCCTTCCACAAAGTTAGATGTATTAGTGGTCATGATCATAATACCTAGACGGTTAAGTAAAAAATGTAGGTAACCTATACTTTGATACCAATTGAACCAAGATGGGGGTGAATTGGGTATAATACTTCTTTACTTGATTATTTTGTTTGTTTGTTAAATCTAATGTTTAACATTGAAGACAATATCCAAATCAAAATGCGGAAATAGTAAATGCACAAATAAAAGATACCACAAAAAAATCGTA
The DNA here is from genome assembly GCA_028565015.1 of Pinguicula moranensis. Taxonomy (NCBI): domain Eukaryota; kingdom Viridiplantae; phylum Streptophyta; class Magnoliopsida; order Lamiales; family Lentibulariaceae; genus Pinguicula; species Pinguicula moranensis. Next base: position 17,295 of record JAOWBN010231514.1, read on the forward strand.
GGTGGCTCGGCGAGTGCCTACTTCCACCCCCAAGGATTCACCCCTTGGAATTCTCTCTTAAACCCTTGAGAAATAACACTAGCGTTTATGTGCTAACTAAATTGTTACAACGAGCTTCTACAAAAGTTCAACCACTAGCTTTTGGGTGCTAGATCAATTGTTCATCAAGCTTCACTTCGAGCTTGAAAACTAGCTCGCGGATGCTAGCCAACCATAACCAAGTTTTTTCATAATCGCAACCACTCAAGTATGACTCAAACTTAAGGTTTTAGTTTACATAACCCACTCAAGGGGATTATCTAACACAAGAAAGGAAGCAATATATTCAAGATGATTAACACTCTTTTCTCTGTGAAGGCTAAGATCTGAAGGTTTGATGTCTTTGATTCTTGGGAGCTTGAGAGAGAGTTGCAAAAGGGATGTTGATTGATAGTTGAGAAGTGGTCAGTTTCTTGGTTTTGCAAATTTATTTAAGTATCGAATCTAATGTCTAAAAAAATGGATGTAGATTGATGGTTGAGAAGTGGTCACTTAAGGAACCAGTAATTAAATGAATTCAAATCTTGTTACAAATCTTGAACTGTGACTTTCACTTTGGTGGCCAATATTTGAATAGGTGTCATTGCTTTAAGTTAATGAGGAAGCTTTTTTCAATACGAACCGATTTCTTCATTTTCTTTGATTGGAGATAGCTCTTCATCTGAATTGTTTAACCGAGGTTATCATGACCTCATCTTCTCATTAGATTCATCTTGTACTTCTTTCAAGCTTGGCTTTGCATCTCATGATACTTCATTTATCCTCGGGTTCTGTCTGGCTTTGGATAAAGAATAATGTTGAAACATAGAGTTTGATAGAGAATAAGTCTTCACATGGTGATAAGTCCAATGAGAGATATTTATAATAATCTTTATAACTTCTAAATTCTTGGAGTGAAATTTATCCTTCAATTTAAAACATCCAAAAGTTTAATTAAGTTAATGGTAGATTGGCTTAATTTTAGTATTTGTGATATCATCAAAATTCGTTAAGGCTCTAAGCCTCTTGAGGTCAACTATCTTCCCCTTTCTCATGATGTCAAAAAACTAGTAAAATTGTGATCATGCACAGTCATAATGAAATCATTTAGGTTCCTCCTCAAATGATTAACTCCCTTTCAAGTAATAACTTATCATCATAATATAGTTTTTGAAAGTTTTTGCAGTTTTATCCAAAGTTGTGACATATTTAGAAGCAGTAGGGCCAAGATTTTTCAAGGTGATGTGAATAACCTGAGCCTTCCTGTACAACTTGACATGAATCCTTGCCAAACTTGTGACAAGACTCCACAGTTATTTCAATTGTTTCTAACACCTGAATAACACTTTGTTTCTAACCAACTAAAGTTACGATTTTTGTAAGGATAAATATGCCACAAACAACCCCCTGAAGGTAACTAACTGTATCAACCAAGAATTGAATTATAAATCCAAGAACACGATGTCACTTAACCCTAAATGGGAAAATATAAATCGAATAAGGTTTCAAACCAAAAGAGAATACAAATCTCACAAAATTGCATAAAACTTGAAGTGTCTAACAATGGTTTGGTTGACCCCTTTGTATAGGAGGAGGGGCTCGACTTTGGGTGTCCAAAAATCATAAATAATGTGTACTACTAGATAGGAAAGAGTCCTAATTTAGATAAAGAAAAAATAAGTAATAACCTGATCTAGTTGCCCTTGGATAAGGAAAAAATCCTTTAGATATCCTTTGTGAAGGGAATTTCTTTATCCACCTTGATCTTGTCTCCCCATGACCAAGTCATGTTCACAACTTGTCCCCCTTAATCCATACGTTGTCTATTTGTGTGCCTTCAATTTGTTGGACATCATCCTCATGTGTTGGGCCGTGTAGTTGGGTCTTAATTTATATTGGGCCATGATTTGGATTATGTTGATGAGCTAGGCTTTGTTAAATGGGTCGTGGGGCCTGCTTAGGGTAGATGGGCCATGGGGTCTAGGTTGTTCTTCTTGAGTCCACGCTTTTTGGATCAACAAGTTTAAGGCCTTCTTGAACTTCTTGGCCCTTAGGCGTATGATTGGGCCATCGGGTAACCTTAATAGATCACTCCTCTCTTTCTCCTTCATGCCATTTTTGGACTTTTCAATGGGTTTCACTTGGACGCCCCATTCACTTGATGGGTTGGGTGCAACTAGGGTTGTTTCATTCTCCTCTTCTTGAAAAAGGATTTGTCCTCAAATCATCACCTATATCAAACAAAAGTAGGTCACCAACATTGAAAGTAGTTATAACATTATACTTACCAAGTAGATCCATCTTGTAGGCATTTTCATTGATCTTGGCAACCACTTGGAATGGACCATCACTTCTTGAAATGATCTTTGATTTTCGTTTTTCTTAAAACTTTTCCTTCTTCAGATGCAACCATACCCAATCACCTGGTTCAAAGGTCACCTTTTTTTGGCCCTTGTTAGCTTGTTTGGCGCATTGAGATGTTCTTTTCTCAATATTGGCTCGTGTCACATGGATATTCTTCACAAATTCAGCCTTCGTCTTTCCATCTAAAATCAATTTTTCACTCAAAGGTAAAGAAGTTAAATCCATAAGAGAGAAAGGATTGAAATCATAAACAAGTTCAAAAGGTGAATATTGTGTAGCTGAATGAATACCCCTATTATATGCAAATTCAACATGTGGTTAACATTCTTTCAAAGTTTTTAAGTTCTTAGATATCAGGGCACGCAACAACGTTCTTAATGTCCTATTAACAACTTCAGTTTGACCATCAGCTTGGGGATGACAAGTAGTTGAAAATAACAACTTAATCCCTAACTTAACCTACAAAGTCTTCCAAAAGTAACTCAAGAATTTTGCATCTCTTTTAGAAACAATAGTTTTAGGCATACCATGCAATCTAACAACTTCTCTAAAGAATAAATCAGCAACATAAGAAGCATCATCAGTTTTGTGACAAGGTATAAAAAAACCATTTTTTAAAACCTATCCACAACAACGAAAATAGGTTCCCTCCCCTTCTTAGACCATGGTAACCCCATCACAAAATCCATTGAAATATCAATCCATGGTTTGTGGGTAATAGGTAGAGGGGTGTACAATCTATGGGGGGGTCAATCTAGATTTAGCTAGTTTATAAGTCACACATCTATCACATACACGAATAACATCATGCTTCATATTAGGCCAATAAATGTGATCTTGCATAACATCACAAATCTTATCAATTCCAAGGTGACCCATTAATCCCCCACCATTAGCTTCTTTAATAAGTAGTTATCAACTAGAATACATAGGCATGCATAATCCATTCTCATGAAAAAGAAACCATCATGCTTATAGAATTTCTCAAAACCAACTTTTTCACACGCCATGTAAACTTTTCCAAAATAATGCTCATGCTCATACAAATCCTTAATATGTTCAAAGCCAAGTGGCTTCATTTCTAACATGGAGATAAGAGCAAACTTGCATGAAAGGGCATTAGCAACCACATTCTTCTTACCTTTTTTGTATTGATTAAATAAGAGAAAGTCTCTATGAACTTGACCCACATGGCATGTTTCTTGTTAAGCTTTTGTTTGTCTTTGAGGTGCTTCAAGGACTGATGGTCCTTATGGATCACGAATTTTTTAGGCCATAGCTAGTGCTGCCGATTCTCCAGGACTCTAACCAATGCATACATCTCCTTGTTCTAGTTTTTTTTTATAATCAACTTTGTTTTTATTTTGTTTAGTAGATTATCATTTTTGCAATTTTGAAAGAGTTGGTCTCATAAGTTTAGGATTTTCTGATTTCTCTATTAGGAAAATCACCTTGAATCTATTATATTGTTTATCAACTTTTTGATGCTTCAGTATATGATATTGCAACAACTATTGTTATGAATGAAGCTATTGTTATTCTTTATCATTAAAAGCAGCTTCATTCATATCATCTTTGGATACTTCATTAAACTAAAAAGACTGCGGAAAAAGGTCCTCCTTTTGACTAGTATGTTGTTTTTCTTTAAAAAAAAACTCAAATTTCCATTCCATGAAATCTTTGAATTAAAGGAGAAAGTCTATGCTTTTTCTATCGTTGGATTGAATGTAGCATTGCATATTTTCATTCATGAATCTGATAGCAATAACTATGATCTAAGTCTACTCTTGAGTCTTGACTGCTCGTATCTCATTCCTTTACCTCTTCTTATAGCCCTTGCTGTAGAGTGCAGCCTATAGCACTTCCTTTTTGTAATATTTTTGTTTTTCATTAACTAGTGATTCATTGGTTGTCATTAAATGGAATTGGAAGGTAATAATCCCGAAATCAACCTAGTTTGCAACCACCGTTGCCTAAGAATCCAAGAAAATGAAGGCATTCATCTGTTGTGTGAGAACACTTTATTGATGAGCCAATTGATCCGGAAAATCACAAGACATAGTGTATTTATTGTTCTAAAATTAGTTGTTGTCATCATGTACATTTTAGGACATCCCTCATGTTGTCTAACACCCGTAAGTGCAGTGAAAGACTTCGCGAGAAGTGAAGAAGACAACAGAAGCTATCACATGATTCACAATCACATAGGTATTGGATGAATTTCCTTTAACTGTAGTTGAGAAGAAAAGCTTCAGTCGAATGCTTCAAACATTTGAGCCCCACTTTTTGGGCATATCCAGGAAAACAAGCGTGAGTGCATGACATTGTATGTGGAGGAGAAGGAAAATTTGAGGATGAAATTGTTAGAGCTCAACCCTCGCATATGTTTTGCTACAGACACTTGAACTTGTACAAATCAGAACATGACTTATATGTGGCTAACAACACATTTTATTGATCATAGTTGGTTGTTGCACAAGCGGATTATCGACATTCAAAAGCTTGACAATCACATTAGAATCCGAATCTTGCAACAATTGGATCATTTTATGGCCCTTTGGGATTAAAGAAGGTGCTAACCATCACAGTTGATAACGCGACTCTTAATGATAAAGCTTTGGAAGATTTCAAGAAAAATTATATGGAAAAATTTGATAGTGTTGTTGGATACATCATCCAAAACCACAATCATTTACAGGTAACGTCAAATTACTTTTGAATTCCTAATATTTCAATGCTTTATTTTCTTAACTTCCAATTATTTTATTGTATACAGGTACGATGCAGTTCACACACTCAAAATTTAATTGTGAAAGAGGGATTGGACGAGTTGGGAAGTACAGTTGAGAAGATAAAAGCCCTCGTGAGGTACATAATGTCCGCGCCGAAGAGATTAGATTCGTTCAACATGTACGGCATACACCAAACTGATCTACAAAAGCGTATGGTGCTGACGGATGAAATACCTACTAGATGGATTCAACTTACAAGATGTTTGAATTTGTGTTGAATTATAGGCCATGTGTTGTGAGAATGATTGATGTAGATAAGCAACTTGATCACTACTCCAATTTCGATTCTAAAGGAAGAAACAGAGAAGTGGAGTTTGGACGAATTAGTTTTAAATTTTAAAGTAGTTTTCAACTTTAAATAAATGTGAGATGCAAGAGGAAGTAAAGGTTGATAAGCAGCTCCAGATTTATTCTTTGGATAATGATGATTACTTGAGCGTCATGGCCCTAAGAATACGACTAAAGTTTGGTAAGTATTGGGGGGAACTTAATCGTGTGGATTTGGAGCTTACGGAAAGATAAAAATATGACCCAAACAAGAAGCCACTAAATCATTTTTTGATGATTGCTACTATGTTAGATCCTCGTGCAAAGATGAAGTGGTTCAATTGGTGGTTTTCAGAAAAAAAAATTCTAGAGAGAGGAGGATAGATGTTTATAATAAGGTTAAGCGGTTTGTCAGACTTATCTTTGAAAAATATGAACAAATATATGGTAAATCCTCTAACCTAAACGAGGTGGGAACAAGTCATCCTATTGTTTCCAAGATGACTATAGTATTGGAGCCTTCAAGGATGATTTGAGCAATGCGGAAACTAAATCCAACATTGAGATGTATATGGATGTTGCATGTGTACCGCTAGTCTGCAATGGTGGAAGACCAATGAATCTACTTATCTAGTTTTATCACAAGTGGCCAAAGATGTGCTTGAAATACCAATTTCCATTGTGCCATTCGAAGCCACATTCAACATTGGAAGTCGAGTGGTGGATTCAACACGTTCATCTCTGACACCCGCCATTGTCGAGGCACTAATCTTGAATCAAAATTGGTTATCCATGATTTCAAATGACAAAGAGACTAGGGATAGGGAAGATACGAAGGAGGTCGAAATATCGAAGGTAGAGACAAGTATTGTAAATTATAATACATTTAACACTTTTAACTTTTAAAACCTATAAGTATTAGCTTGTTTTAGACTTTTGATTGATGTGGTATGCAAAGCTGATTCAAACTCCACAAAAATTTTGTTGGTTACTCATGTTGGAATGAATTATGAAATCAGATATCTCTCTTTGTATTCTTGAAGGTTTGCTTTATTTTTCTTAATGATTGATTTATCTGACTTGCAATTGTTCTTATAATTTGCTATGTCCTTTACCTTGTTGATTTAGTCTTCTTTGCTGTTTTCATTTAGTCTTTATGAAACTGATATCTTCAATTTTTCTATTTGAATTGTTTTGGGGATTCTGCAATGTCCAAAACTGCAATGGAGAACATCAGCAACAACAGAATCAGCTGAATTCTCTTCTATTTTTTCTTTTTAGCAACTAGAACATTATCAACAACAATTCTTTTGATACTCCTCTTGTCCCAACAGGGCTTCGATTTCTTTTTGGCAGGGTGAATAGGTAAATAGTGAATACAATTTTTTTTTGGGTCTTTATCTTTCCATGTTGCTTCTTTTGACGTGTCCATTGCAAATGGAGCTAAAAGAGCCACAATTGACAATTCTGTTAGCTTTGTGCTAATAATAGACTAGAGCAAAATGACTCTATTAAATTCCAGTGCTTCTATTTAGTGAACCTGCTGGAACTCAATACATCAAATGACGTCATGCATATTGAGTCGCAATAGAAACGACCTCTTTGTATAATTACAAGGGTAAGGCCGCCTACATTTGACCTCCCAAACCCTAACTTAGTTGGGAATATACTAGTACATTGTGGATG
>JAOWBN010231515.1:0-12565 GCA_028565015.1 Pinguicula moranensis
GCGGCCATAGACATCTTTCCTGGAGCTTGTCTGTAACCATGCTGTCACAGTATACACAACAGTAGTCATTGCCCAAGTAAACCCGTCTCTCTTGCTCAGTTTGTGTGGAAATTAGAGCAGAAGATATTATTTGGTTTGGATGCATACGCCACAGAAAATCGGATCCCAAGAGCTGCAGTAGATTCGTAACAATGGAAGCATTCATAGAATATGCAACAAAATGCCCTCAGTAATGCAATTATTATACTCAAAATAAATTTTAAGTATTATTGAAGGCGAGGACCGTAAACTTTGAATTAAATATTAGGCAATGATTTTATTAAATTCCAGTACTTTTATTTAGTAAAGTTTATGGAACTCAATACATCAAATGATTCAACGAAAATGATCTCTTTATATAATTATAAGAGTAAGGCCGCGTACATCTGACCCCTCAAACCCCACCTTAGTTGGGAATATATTGGATAAGGCACAGGATTTTGGTAAGCACCAATAAAAAATTGTTCTTACAGCTAGCTAAAGTTGTTGAGGAAGTGTTGCAAATTTGGTGCAAAATTGTTTGCTCGAGCTTTCACTTGTTGTAAAGGTAGATGATACTGAAGAGAAAGAACGCGGCCATCTGCAAGAGTCAGTTACAGCTATTAGGTTGAGAGACTGCTGTATCTGTAGTTAATATAACTCGATCTCAATGATCATGTGTAAACGCGCACGAGACAAAGAGAGGGAGAGAGGTCCTTGCAGTAGAAAATGAAGCTCCATAGTACGGTAGAGCGTCGTGATAAATCTCTCGTATTCGTTATGTCTGAAGGACCGAACAGGAATCTGCAAACGTTACAATTCTTATTCCTAGTTTTATTTCAGAAGTTGAGCAAGCTGGAGCTGAAAGAACCCTCCCTCCATATTTTTTCAAGTATGTGTGACCACTAACCAGCGACATTTTTGTAATCTCAGTAGCCAACAATATGGGGAATAAAGTGGAGATGTTTGACAGCCATGTGTATGGGATGGGCAATCACATATTATAACTGAGGATGACTTGCCTGCTTGAAAAGTGACAAACTAGTATAGCCAAGCCTATGATACTCGACCTTAAATTGGAAGACTCCATAAACATCCTGTACCTTAAATGACAGTGTGGTACAGACCCTGAAATGTCAGAGGCGTTTGAAGGAATAGCAAGCATTAAGGACATAAAACCTTCTTATCAGAGGACAGTATTCATGATGTAGGGGCTCATCATATAGAACTGCACTTGAACGTCATTTGCAATATACTCAACTCAACGTACCCAATATAATACTAACTAAGTTAGTGTTTGGGGGATCAGATGTACGCGATATTACCCTTATAATTATACAAAGAGACCATTTCCGTTGCGACCCAATATGAATTGCGTTAAATGTATCGAAATTCAGCAAATTCACTAAATAGAAGCACTGAAATTTAATAGAGTCATTTTGCTCTAATCCATTATTAGCACGAAGCTAAAAAAATTGTCAATAATGACTCTTCCAGCGTCATTTGCAATATATGGTACCCAATTTCTACAGACCATTCAAAAATCTAGATAGAAAATGTTAAGAATTGAATGAGCTCAAAAGTAGTATGTTTTTCATTGATCAAACTGCGTACATATAGGAGAGATTTTTAAGAGTTTGTTAGCTAATGGAGATTGTGTGATAGTGGGATAGGGATCCTTGACTCATGAATCCTTATCCGTTACAATTTTAAATTATCACAAACTCCACTGCCTCTATTCACTATTTAACATATCTAACACTCCCTCTTAAGTTTGGTAGTCGGATCTCTGATACCTAACTTATACAATGTTTTTGCAAACATCTTCTTTCATACAGATTTAGTAAAAATGTCTGCGAGTTGGTCTTCAGATCGAACAAATGGTAGACTCATAATGTTGTCTTCTATTTTTTCTTTGATGAAGTGTTGATCCACTTCTATATGCTTTGTTTGATCATGCTGAAATGGGTTGCCAGAAATGCTTATTGCTGCTTTGCTGTCACACCACAGAGGTATCGGATCTTTGACCTAAAGTCCGATTTCAATAATAAGTTTTCTCAGCCAGAGTATCTCAACAAGTTCTCGAGCTACTCCTCTAAATTCAGCCTCAGCACTCGATAGTGCAACTACTTTTTGTTTCTTACTTTTCCAAGTTACAAGATTACCGCCAATCATCAGAAAGTATCCGGCGGTGGATCTTCTGTCAACCTGACTTCCCGTCCAATCTGCATCTGTATATCCTTCGATGTTCAAATGCCCTGATTTCTTAAATAAAATATCGTGTCCTATTGTGCCTTTTAGATAACGAACAATTCTCTGAGTTAATTCCATATGATCAATCTGAGGTTTGTGCATAAATTGACTTATCACTCCTACTGCATAGGTTATGTCAGGCCTAGTGTGAGAGAGATAAATCAATTTTCCCACCAGTCTTTAATATTGTTCACGGTTAGTGAGACTTGTTTTGTCATCAAGATGAAGCTTAATATTCATCACCATAGGAGTCTCAGCGGGTTACAATCCAACATTCATGTTTCAGCTATAAAATCCAGAATATACTTCTTCTGGGAGATGAATATCCCCTGAGTAGATTTGAGTACTTCAGTCCCAAGAAAATACTTTAATTTACTCAGGTCTTTCATTTCAAATTCCCGAAATAGATTCTCTCGCACTTGTTGAATTTCTTCAGAGTCATTTCCTGTAATAATTATATCATCAACATAGATAATAAGACATGTAACCCACGTACTATGTCTTTTAAAGAACAGAGTGTGATCTGAGTTACTCTACTTGTATCCATATTTTTTCATGGCTACTGAGAATCTACCAAACCAGGCTCGTGGTAATTGTTTGAGACCATACAAGAATTTCTTTAGGCAACAAGCTTTGCCCTGTCAAAAAATAGAAGAGTACCCCGGAGATGGTTCCATATAAACTTCTTCCTAGAGATCACCATGGAGAAAAGCATTTTTACATCAAATTGATGTAGATGACAATCAAGATTAGCTGCAAGAAAAAATAATACTCGGGTTGTATCAAGTTTTGCAACTTGTGAGAAAGTGTCACAGTAATAAATTCCACAAGTCTGAGTGAATCCCTTTGCCACCAATTTTGCCTTGTATCTTTTCACTGTTCCATCAGCATAGTATTTTACTGTGAATACCCATCGTCATCCAACTAATCAGTGACCAGATGGTGGTTCGCATATTTCCCATTGTCTCATTTTTTTGTAATGCCCGCATTTCTTCCTACATGGCTTCTCGCCATTCTGGTTGTGCTTGAGCCTCAGCTATGGTGTTTGGTACTTGAACACGGTATACAAATGCCAAGGAAGCCATATCCTGGTTAGATAGACTCCCCCTGACCAGATTAGCCATAGGGTATTTGGATGTCCTGGAAATATGATCAGGCTCATATCTAAGAACCAGAATACCCCGATTCTTTCGTGGAGGAAGTACATAGTTTTCTAATTCTTCCTGAGCTTGTTCAAAATGTGCGTCATGTGGTACAATATCAATATCGGGATCAAAATTGAAAGATTGTACCTCAGGAGACCGCGACGAAGGAGACCCAGGAGCGTCAGCCGTGGAGGCAGGTTGTACTACTGTGGGAGACGGCTAGGTGGTTCCTGCAACAAGTTCTTGTGGGTCAGCAGACAAAGGCATATACGGACATAGCAACCAACTGAGAGGGTCATCAGAACGCTCCCTCTGACCACGAGGTTGGGTCGGATAATAAAATTCAAGATTCAAGAAAGTTGCGATCCATTGTAGTGTAGATGCGACGAGTGGAAGGGTGATAGCAATGAAACCCTTTTTGATGAACCCTATACCCAACAAATGCACTTTTTAAGGCCCAAGGATCAAGTTTGCTCCTTTCTTGTTGTCGAATATGAACAAAAACAGAGCACTCGAACACACGAGGGGTTAAAGTAATTGGGACAAACTCCGGAATTGCTGTGGAAAGTATATGGAGAGGGGTATCAAATTTTAAGGCCCGAGAAGGTAGGCGATTAAGTACGTAAGTGGCCGTAGCAGCAGCTTCACGCCATAGGAAAGAAGGTACATGTGATTTAATCAGGAGTGCATGGGTAACTTCAAACAAAATCCGGTTTTTGCAATCGGCAACGCGATTTTGTTGTGGGGAGTTGGGAGATGTAGTTTGATGAATAAGGTCATGTTCCCGGAAAAAAGATTTCATAATATCATTGTTAAATTCCCCACCATTATCAGATCTGAGTATTAGGATGGATTGCTAAAATTGAGTTGAAATCATAGTATAGAAAGTTCAAAACACATTTGGGACCTCGGATTTAGATTTTAAAAAATAAATCTAAGTCATACGAGAAAAATCGTCAATAAATAAAATGAAGTAATGAACAGAACTATGATTTGAAATAATAGTAGGCCCCCAAACATCCGAATGAACTATTGAAACGAACTAGTGGCACGAGTGTTAGTGCTAGGGAACGAATGTCTATGGTTTTTTTATCAAAATACAAGTCTCACAGGAAAGAGTAGAAGTTGTCTTAAACAATGAAGGAAATAGAACTTTAAGATAATCTAAGGATGGATGACCAAGACTTTGATGCCACAACCGCAGATGTTCTTCCGTTGTCCCGAGAACAAGCCAAATGGTTCCCTATTGAGCTACCTCGTCCACGTAGTGCAAACCACCGGGCTCAGTACCATGCTTAATGATCTCCTCCATCTGAAGGTCCTAAAATACAAAGGAAGGATACATCAGTACCATACAATTGAGTTCCTTAGCCACCTGACTCACAGATAATAATTTGCATGATAAAGATGGGACATAAAGACAAGTAGATAATTTTAAGGCAGGTGAAATAGAGAAAGGGCCGGCCCCATGAACCCGAGATAAACCCCATTTGCTGTCTGAATGAAGGTCTTGTGGTTGGAGACTCGGGATAAAAGATCAGTTGCATCATAAGTCATTGTATCAGTGGCCCCACAATCCAGAAGCCACTGAGATGTCCGCAAGCCAGATGGAGCCGGTGTAGCATATGCTTGAGAGATTTTGGGATCAGGTGGATCTGGGGGGGTCTGGATCAAAGCACCCGAGCCAAAAAAATCATGCATTGGTGATATTTGGGCATTTTTGTGATTTTGGGATTCTGCTGGGAGAAGTCCGTGAAAAAACAGAAATTGATGGACTGTTTCGTGTTTTTTTAGAAGTCTGGGGACTGAAGCAGAAATTTCCCGAAGTCTGGGGCATCCACTGTGGTTTGAGCAAAGTTCGGGTCCGCTCTGTGATATTCTCAAAACTGTTGGGATCACGCAGCAGAGATGTAGAAAACGCAAAACGGCGCGGTGAAAATTCAGAAGTTGAGGGACCAATCTGTAAATCAGCAGAATTGTCATAATAGCACAATCATAATTTTTGATCGTATGAGGGCAAGCCTGTCTTTTCTCGTGGACAAAACAGGGACAAACATGATATTTCACAAGTAAGAATGGATATACCTCCAGTGTCCCTGTTGAGCAGAACGCCTGTATCGCCAGAATCTGTACTTCGTCCATGGCTGAAATTGCCAAAAGCAACAGTGGGGTGCGGTTGGCTCTCGTCCTCTGGTGCAGTCGGCTCCGATAGACCCACGGTGGCGGCCGTCATGCCTGGTTTTTGAATTTGGTACAATTCGCACCACCAATTGGGATATTCGTGTTTTTTGAAACATTTCTCCATGGTGTGGCCCGATTTCTTGCAATCCGAGCACCATAATGCACTCTTATCTATGGGTCCTGTGTGGGATGATGATTTCCCCCCTAATTTTGGGTTGGTTTACCGTGTTTTGCTAGAGAGACCGGCGGCGACGCCAGACGACGGCTTTTCACCGGGCTGGAGAATGTATCGCCGGGCGGTTTCTCGCCGGATGGTGGCGTAAGAAGTTTCCACAGTGGGCAGCGGCTCCAATTTAATAGGTCACGTTTAATCGTATCATATTCCGATCGAATTGTAGTGAGTAATTGATATAAACGTGTTTCCTGCCGTAATTTTTGAAATATAGCCATGTCTTTGGGGCAGGTCATCAGATTTGGCTCCCTTCGCTCAATCTCGCGCCAAATACATTGTAGAATTGTATAGACATCTTCAAGGGAGTCATCGCCTTGTCGTTGAGCATTGGCCTGAACAATGAGATCATAGATTTGAAACGAATCAGTGTCGCTACTATAAGTTTTTGCAAGTCCCTCCAAAAGATCCTTCGTTGTAGGGTATTCACCGAAGCAATTTGCCAAATTTTTATCAATATTATCAAGAATCCAGGAGCATACACACAAATGTGTCTACTCCCATGCAGGATATTCAGCAGAGGCGGCTGGTGGAGGCTCGGGTTTGCCTGTCAGATGGCGGCGGCAGCCTCGTCCTCCAATGGCCATTTTCATGAGGTATGACCAAAGGATGTAGTTATCATGTAGTAATTTTGTGCTGAGCACAACAGGTTGATTGCTCTCGGAATGAGGCATATTTTTTAGAAGGGATACAAGTTGGGTAGGTAAATCCGCCGGAAAATTATCTTGGGCGGTGTTACCCCCATTTTTTCGGAAGATCCGCCATTCTTGGTAGAACGAACAAAGGTATAAGATAATTCACAGGTCGGGTGAGAGAACCGTCTGCTCTAATACCTTGTTAAGAACTGAATGAGCTCAAAAGTCCTATGTTTTTCATTGATCAAGCTGTGTATATATAGGATAGATTTTTAAGAGTTTGTTAGGTAGTGGAGATTGTGTGATAGTGGGATAGAGATTCATGAATCATAGGAACTAACAATCGTCGATATGCTCATATTGGTGACATTATTGTTGCTGTGATCAAAGAAGCAGTACCCAATATGCCCCTTGAAAAATCAGAAATAGTCTAATGAATCCCTATCCATTACAATTTTAATTTATCACGAACTCCACTACCGCTATCGAATATCTAACAGAAAATTCCTGCAACAATGTAGAAAATAATAGAGTTTATACAGCCATGCAGTTCATAGCAAGAGAAATGATTAACAGAGAAAACTGAAGCCTCACCGGGTTGTCATTTATCCTGTAAACTGAAGGCTCCGCAGTTTCACTGACTTTGTTGTGTTTAATTAGTAATATTCCTAGCCTGAGAATTCCGGATTATGAATTAGGTAAACTGTAGTCAATTCATCTTTTCAATAAAAAAGTGACGATAAAAAACTATGATGCAGTACAACAAATCACCTTCAGATGACCCCTTTCTTGAAAGATCCACTTGCTAAATTCAGTTATAAACTGTTGATTCCCATATTTCTTATATCTATCAATACAAATATTTGTCAGTTCAGATCCAGGAAAAGGAAGTCCACTGGCATGTTGAACAAAAACATAGATCAGATGCTTGAATTGATGAATGAGCTTGTATACAAATTCTGCCTATCAATTCAAAAGCATCAACTGTCAGCAATATAATTACTTCTAACCAAAAGAAAAACTGTCAGCAATATAATTTCACTGCATAGTTAACAAAGTAAAGAATTGTCTATATTTTTGAATCAGGTATAATGCTCATACATTTGAAAGTGGCAAAAGATGAGAACATAGAGAGATTTGAGCTGTATGATAACCATTACCAACTAGCACGAACATAATTTTGGTAAAACATAAAAAATGACATGCTCAGGGATTAGATGTTATTGAAAACCCAAATTTCAAGAAGAAAGTTTGGTGCCTAAGAGAACTATTAAAAGAGCGAGAATACAATTCTCAACAAATAAGGAACAAGCACTCACTCACTTGTTCAAACTTCCGCTCTTCTGAACTCCTGACCTGAAAAGTCTGGTGCAGAGAAGGAAACAATTAGTAAATAAAATAATCGAGTTGAATTTTTTTAGAGAGATTTCTCAACAATATACCGATTGCTGAACATGTCCAATGAGCCAGAGATCAGAATCCGCGCTTTATTTCTTGCCTGCAGTCAATAAAATAGTGTCAGACTGCGAACAGAATTGTAGTTGATACTGTTGGGTGGATGTTCATTGCTCCACCTTCACCATTAGAAATATAATTTTCAGATAATTCTTAAATGTTTACAGTCTCTGGTATGGTATTCCATCAATTTTTCCAAGGCACCTAAAGGTCATCTATGTTTGATATTTCAGATCTTTTTGCTCTCCTTCAAACAAATGAAAAGAATTTCAAATCCTATTTTACGAACAGATAAAAAGGATACTACTTCAGTTCAAGCTAAAAGTCTAAAGTATTTTCAAATATCAAATCAATGGCCATTTTCCACCTTTTAGAGAGTTTTTGAGTCTTTGCACATAAAGTTTCAATGTCATAATCAAGAAAAATTTAAGAGTAACACATAACCTGCACAACAAAAACTAGTGAGATAGTTGTTCCTGTGAGTGATGCGGGATAGACAACTTTGAGGTCGGATTAGAAGAGTATGCAGAGGAAGATGCAGAAAGAACCTTCAAAACCTAAAGATGAACAGAGAACTGATGAGAATTCCAGAGAATATCTCATACTTCATGTTGGTATCCCACACGGAGAGTTTAAATAGAAATGTAAACTACAAACTGAATATCTTAGGACTAAGGTTTTAGGGAGTGGTTACATTTAATCTTGTTACTTCAATATATAATCACTTCTAGATATATGTAGAACCCAATATATATGATAAAGCAAGTCGGTTAGTGATAAAAGAAGAAGGAGAAATGCACACATTGTACAAAAATAGTTGACCAACTCCATTCTTCCCGAGACACGGGCGCCATCCTCCGCCTCCGAACTACGGCAGTCGGTCGTCACTCCGATAGATCCGTCGAAGGTAACTCCTCCTACCCATTATTGACCCCGGTTTGACACATTCTCGCCCCCTAATCTAGGGTTTCACATGCCGCAACACGTTCAACGAAACCGAACAATACACGCAATCGGTCCTCATTCTAAAGGTACTTGTCGTCGGAGCGTAAAATACATTGATTTTTTTTATTCTACCCTAGATTACGGGTTTGTTTGAGTAAATCCGTGTTTTAGACTTCCCGAAAACTTTTCGTGTACACAGTCATTTCATGGTATTTTGGTGATCTTGGTGAGCTGCTGCATGCTTTCCATAAACACTACATTTGTTTGATGCTACTGCTCATGCGACCTATATTAATGATTGGTGCGATTAAATCATGCTCTTAGGGCTTGTTTGATTCTAATTATCACGCGACCTATATTACTGATCTGTGCAATTAAATCATGTTCTTAGGGCTTGTAGCTATTCAGTTTTGACATGTAGAACAGTTCGTCCCTCAGATGTATTCACGCACTCTTCAGTTTTGTGTGATTAAATCATGGTGGCAGGGTTTGGGATCATTAATAATTTTGACTGTTTTTGTTTTGCGAGTACTTTATCTACATTAGTGATCCTGTGGCTGTTCGTTGACTGTGACATGGCTCCTACTCAATTAATCTTGAATGTGTTGAGGGTAAATCTATTGGTACTCGTTGGTACCTTGTTGCAACGGCTGCAACAAGAAGCTGCGAAGCTGGAACGTAAACGTAAGCTCGAGGCAACGCCTAAATACTTGATTTTGGACAAAATATCTAAACAGCTGGCATTTTTGACAAGGCTTACCAATAGGAACAACAGAGATTGTTTCCATAACCTACGGATGCATAAGTTTACTTTTACGGAACTTTGTTGCATTTTACAGGATGAAGGTGGCTTGCAAGATGACCATAACGTGTTCGTGAAAGAAAAATAGCCATTTTTATTCATGCAGTGGCGCACCATCAGATAAATAGAACACTGCAAACAGATTTTTAGCGTAGTGGACAGACAATAAGCACAGTCTTCCATGAGGCACTTAACACGATCATCCGGCTGAATTATAGGTTTACTGCTACACCCACACCTATCGACGAAGATTGCAGCGATGGACGGTGGAACTTCTTCCAGGTTATATTTATTATATATGTATTCTTCTATTAACATTGACATTGGGATCTTTTTATGTAACGCATGTTTCATTATGATCTTTCAGGGATGCCTTGGAGCATTGGATGTCACCTACATTCCAGTGCACACACCGGCAGATGACCAGCCTCGTTACAGAACAAGGAAAGGCACTCTGGTAACAAACGTATTGGGTGTTTGTGATACAAAGGGGAGGTTTGTGTACATGCTCGCATAGTGGGAAGTATCTGCAGCAGATGCACGGGTCCTGCGAGATGCATTGAGCCACCTGACAGGCATCAAGGTTCCAAAGGGTACGCTCTAACACTATCGTTAATGCTCTTTCATGTTTGCAACAAAAAATTGAACATTATCACCCTACAAGGACCTACTACTTATGCGACAGTGGTTACATGAATTGTGAAAGCTTCCTCACGCTTTATAGATCAATGCGATACCACTTGAAAGAGTGGGGGCCGGGGAGCAGACGATCGCAGAACCCGCAGGAGATGTTTAATATGAAGCATGCATTGTCTAGGAACATTATTGAGCGGTCCTTCGGTATCCTTAAAAAGTGTTTTGCTATCATGCGTAGTCCAAACCTTCTTTCTATTGAAGACACAAAACAGAATAATATTAGCGTACTCCCTGCTGAACTTCATCATGGACACCACTTCGAATGATCCCCAACTTATAGGGGCCACAACATGGATGAACCACCGCAAAAGAGTCTAGACGATGCTGAAGAGTTTATCCAGCTCCATCAAACGTCCAGAGTGTGGACTGATAAGCGTGACGCGATGGACACGGACATGTAGCTTCAATACACTCAATCTTATGACACTGACTAACTGTCTTCTAGGACGTTAGGATCAACTGCACATGCATTGCATTATTGTACTATACCAAGAAGTGACAAAAGTGAAGACATTCCTGAACAATAGCTCAAAGTTCACCCTTTGGAAAGTTCAAAGACGAGCCGACCGGGAGAAGCAGTTAACAAGTATCCTTGCAGAAATGTTTGGCTGATAGTGTATGATAGGAGAACATTGTTGGACAATACCTACAGTCATCGTTGCCCCATGCATTTGTAACTCTAAATGATTTCCAGTTTCACGTCTTGGACTTGACATGTAGGCGTTGAATAGCGAATTTGCATTTCCAGTGTTTCGTTATCTGTTATGTTGTAAGCAGTTTATTTGTTTGAACACATTCATTTTGGGGGAGCAATATTCAAATCCGAGAGTGAAGTTGTGAATGCATTCTTGGGACTATAATTGTGCTTGCCAAATGTGAGAAACAACGATTGTCAATTAATAGAAAAGCCTGTGCAACGTAAACAATAAATGCCATGTGAAGACAAACTGTGCAAATATTTCATACACTGGAAAACCAATGCAAAAATTCCATTTGATGCAACAACAAGACAAAAACCTGTGCAAAATAAATAATAAATGCCATGTGAAGACAACTTGTGCAAATATTTCATTCACAAAACAAAGTTGCCAAGACATATTCACTGTCCCCAAAAACTGTGGGAACTAACAATGTACTTTTGTTCCTAAACAAAAATCCAACGGTCAAACGTTAGAACATATACAACAGACATTGAAAGCCCGGATACAAAATAAGGGCATTGGCAACACACTGCTTTTCCCCACCAAAAACTGTGATCATAGATCACAGCTCAGAATTGGTCTCCCCCTTCAATGAGCGTGTCTTGTCGGAGTTTGTCTTCTCCGAATCGTCACTGCCCGTGCAATCTCCGCCTATGGATGCATCACCTGTGGCAACCATGCCTACGTTTGCAGCACCTTATCCGCCTTCCTCCGACCGTCTGCCACCATGGCCAACTGCCCCCCGGGCTCTGCTTTCAACACCCGCCACACCAGATGGGCCCCCGACCGCGGTAGAAGGGGCAGCTCCCTAAAATTTAGCAAATAACATCTAATACAGTAAATTTGAAAATAGTTTACTAGAATGAGGAACGGACAACTTTCTGGAATTGTAAAGTATAACATTTACGTACCTATTCGTTGAACCAATCAACCCGGCAGCGAGTGGCCACCGGAAGCAACGGAGAAGGCACTCAAGGTTTGAGGAATTGCACATATATGGCATCGTACTCCTTTGATCCGCCTTTCCCGCACATGACCAGATTTATCATCTGATCGCAGAGGGCTTTCGGTTTGGCATCGGCGCAACGGTTCATTGGTTTCCTATTACAATTAAAACAACAGGCCAAATCAAAAACGCTTAAACAATGCAAAGACTCCAAACTTGAGACATCCACATTCAAACTTCGTGCACACCAAAATAATAGACATGAAATCTGGGGTTCACCTAAAAAATCTATATTATTGCGTATCGCTATGCATGTGTGATGATAATAAATAAGAAAGCTTGCAACAACATGATCGAAAAATAAAGAATGAAGTAACAGAAAGTACAATGTATATAGCGGGGACCATGCAAAAAAAGGACAACCCATGTCGTTACATAAAATTGGAAAGGAAACAACGTACGAAAATGCTAAAAAGTACCTCTGGTATGTCCCACATGTGGTATTCCGTGGTGAGATTTTAATCATAGGGGGCAACACAAACCTCCTTTGGGAAGTTAC
>JAOWBN010231526.1:0-12564 GCA_028565015.1 Pinguicula moranensis
CCACATTTTTCTTCGATTGAGGTAATTGAGGAGATATGTTTCTTCAAAGTAAATTGGTTTTGTTTGCTTAAACTGCTTATGGGCCAGTTCCATTCAATTAAATGATTTTGGTTCTGTAGAATTCTATCATGAAATTATTGGATATTGCGAATGTCTTGGTATGTGCAAGAATTTTTGTCTGTGTGCTGCTTATTATCATAATTAGCAGAAAACGAATCAAAAAGTACCACAAGGACGCGTAAGCGGAGGTGTGATCAGAAGGCACCTTCAAAATACTTGATACTAAAGAAAATTTCTGAAAGAATGATGTTCCTTAAAAGGATCGCACAAGAGTCCAACAGGAAGTGTTTTAAGAACTTGAGGATGTTGCGTAAAGCTTTCACAGAGCTGTGCAAAGTCATGTAGGCTAATTGTGGCTTGTCAAACGACCAGTATGTGTCCATGGTTGAGAAGGTCACCATCTTCTTATGCACACTTGCACACCACCAAAAAAATAGAATCTTACAAACTGATTTTCAACTCAACGGTTAGACCATCAGCCAAGCATTCCATCAGGTCTTAAACGTTGTGCTAAAGATTCATAGTAGACTGCTATTACCACATTCTCTAGTAGATGAAACAACTACCGACAAGAGATGGAAATGCTTCCAGGTACATGTGTTATTTTCCTATGAAAAACAAGTTCCACATTTATGTTGACAAGTGTTTTTTCTTGTTGTAGGGATGTGTATGCGCACTAGATGGTACCTATATCCTACTTCACATTTATGTAGAAGACCAACATAGATACCGCATAGGAAAGGACATTTAGCAACAAATATCGTATTAGTTTGTGATACTGAAGGACGTTTCATCTATATGCTTGCTGGTTGGGAGGGTTCAGCAGCATACGGGCGCGTACTACGTGACGCAATCACTCGTCCTAATGGACTGATGGTCCAAAAGCGTCAGTTCATTTTGATCTCTTAGTTGATAGTTGTTCCATTCTTATACTTACCTTTTCTAGTTGAATAAATTTGTAGGCACTTACAGCCTAAGCGATAGTGGATACACGAATTATGAGGGTTTCCTCACTCCGTACAGGTAGACACGCTATCATCTCTAGGAATGAGGTGGTGCAAATCGCAGACCACAGAATAAAAAAGAACTGTTCAATCTTTGGCATTCCACAACCCGCAATGTCATAGAGCAAGCCTTTGGTATTCTAAAGAAGCGCCTCGCTATGTAAAGGAGCTCCGCGTATTATCACATTACACACAATGTAATATCATTCTTGCATGTGGTTTGCTGCATAATTTTATCATCAACGTAACGCCATACGATCTGTTGTTAGATCCAGTAGCTAGCCACTTTTCTAGAGCTGAATAATTTAGCACTGTGTTGGATGAAATAGAGGACCACAACCAAACGGTCAATTTGTTTCCTGGGTGGAATGAGTTCAGGGAACAATTAGCCAACGGGATTTGGGAAACCTACCGCTTAGCTAAGGGTTAGATGCATGTTGTGTTTGTGTTTTTGTTGGTTGTTCACTTGTTGTGACTTTCTAAATTGTTTGTTGAGCTATTTGTTTGTGGTGGCACTATTTATTTGTTATGGATTTAGACCACCTTTCCACATGCGACATGATCCGTTGTCTGCTATATGATGTTTTTAAATTATGAATGTGCACTGTGTTAACATCCCACTTCATTGCTTTTGGATGTTTATCTTCCTTGTATGTAGGGAAACAATCATGAATCCAAAGAGCAACTACGACGGTCCGGATTCTGATAAGTTTGATGATCAAGCTCAGCCAACTCCAAGGAGCAAATATGGGATAATTGTGCCGTATAAACGGCCTGGAGTCAATGCTAGGAAAGCAATGATATAGAAGGAAATGATAGAAAAACATGAGCCAACCAATACTAAGAAAGTGTATCTTACTCCAGATGAAGAAAAGGCTATGCTTACGACTATGGAAGATTTGGCACGTGAGGGAAGGAAGGCCGTACAGGGATGGAAGCGGGGCACTCACCATAAGGTCACTGCTAGGGTGAGAGCTTCGGTGGATGGAAGCGCAGTAACAACGAAAATGTAGAGAACAAGATTCACAGTTGGGGTAAACAATATCGCTTGCTAAATGAGTTTTGTAGGTTGAGTGGAGTAGCTATATACCAAGAGACGCATATCATAATAGTCGACTCCGAGGATATGAGAAAAGAATACTCACAGGTAGAGCTCCTCTTTCCCTAATTGTTATTGCCTTTCAGTTGTCTCTAATTTATCTAACTCCAAATGCATTACAACTGAATAGCAAGTACCTACCACTAAGAGACAAGTCTTTCTCCTACTATGACCTGTGGTGTGAGCTATTCAGGCAGTATCAGGCCACATGATTAGGTGCGAGGGACCACGTAATGACAGAAAATGAAAGTCTTGCTACGCCCAGCGAGATCCAAGCAATAATTGATGATTTTGATAAAGAAGTCGAAGAGTAGAAACCCAATGACACTCCTATTGCTATCCCAAAGACAAAATCCAACAGAGATGGTTCTTCTAGTGTAATTCGTGGAAAGCGCAAGAGAGCGAAGACAAATAGCTGGACAAGCTTAGCATCTAAGGCCATGGATACCCTGTACAATGTGGGTGCACTATTCAATAGAGCGGAAAGCCTATTTTCAAAGCAAGAGCAAATTTTGGCAGATGAATCCCAAATGGAAAAAAACAACAAGGTTGATGAAACACTTCGAAGACCTTGAAGGTCTGAACCTTCAGAATAGGCTACGTCTAGTTGATCACCTGCTGTCACCTGCTGGACACTACTATTACTGTAACAATATGGATGCAACAGGTCGGGCCGAATTTATCCAACTGTTTCGTGATGGGGAACTACCATAAACTTTGCAATATTTTATTGAGTTGTTGAAACTTTTTGACTTCTGAGTAGAATTACTTAATTCGGACATAATGTGTGTTGAGCTTTGTTTGGAACTTTTAGTTTAAACTTTGCAAATTTTTTTTTTGAGTTGTTGACAATGTTGGATTATCCTTATTGTTTTGTTTTGTCATGTTTACTCATATAGTTTTTGCATGCTTGACAAACATAGGCTTAGCTAGTTTTAGATACATGGTTGAACAAGCAAAGGTTGTGTGGTAGAGGAAAAGCAAGCAAGAACTAACATTCTTTGGAAAATGTAAACCGAAATATGTATAAGATAATCAGAGCTACATGATCTAAGTGGTTTGTTTGTGTGTGTGCTTAACAGATCATGGATTTGAGTACTGACATTTTTCATTAAAGGTGGCACAAGGAGTGCTGAAATGAATCAGTTACAAGTTTACTTATAACACAGACTATAACTTTATACCAACACATATCATGAACACAGGTAGTGAAAGCACAAATATGGATCAATCTATGTACCCCGAAGCAGCTCCATGACCTAGGTACGAGCTACAAGATAGTCAGATTTTTTAACATGGCCGATGAAGATGTTCAAGGCCCAAGACACATTTGGAGGGTAGCATGGTAAATTCAAAAGATTCCTAATCCCCGAAAAAGTCCTAACCCTTGAGAGAGTCCTAATCCAACAAGGAGTCCTAACCCCGGAAAGAGTCCTAGCTTAACAAGGAGTTCTAACCCGACAAGTAATTCCATTTCAATAAGGAGTCCTAATTCACCAAGGAGTCCTAATCTACCAAGGAGTCTTATTCTAACAAGGAGTCCTAAACGAGCAATGAGTCTGAACTTGATGATCCAAGAAGCTTAGCCTAGAAGAGACCACAACCCATTCATGCTTAGTGGGCCCCACTACCTACCTAAAATGGCCTGGCCCGTTACCAAAATCCAAGTCATTGCCCAAGAAGCAAGCCCAAATGAATAGTGCACATTTTTGGTGGTTTATGGAGTCCAAGGACAAGTGAAAACAAGACCAAGTCCAAGGATTTAATGGATAATAAAGTTTCTTCCCAAAACTTATTCAAAGACATTATTTCCTTATCCATATTTTTAGATTAGGTTGTTACTTAATTAGTACTTATCTAGACTAGTTTCTTTCCTATCCAAATTAGATTCTTTCCTATTGACATGTCTTTAAGGTTATTTAGGAATCTAAACGCGTTCCCCTACCTCTATATAAAGGGGACAACACCCTCATTCTAATAAATAATTGGTTTTAGAATTTTATGAGAGTTTGTATTCTCTTTTGGTTTTAAACCTTCTTCGATTTATCTTTTCTCTTTTCAGTTAAGTGGCATCGTGTTTAGGAACTTATCATTCGATTCTTAATTTGTAATTCAATACCTTCAGGGCGTTGTTTGTGGCGTTTTTTATTCCTTACAAAAATCGTGACTTTCATTAGTTGGACACAAGGTGTTCTTCAGGCGTTAGAAACAACAAAATTGTCCTTTTGATTGAGTTTCTCAATCACCGAATTGGGTGTGGAGTTTTGTCACAAGTTCGGCAAGGATTCATATCATTGTTAGTGCCTTCTTCTTCATTATTTTGTTGTGACTTCTTGTTCCTGCAAGAAAGAAGTTAGTAGAAAATAAGTTCCCTTTCCACTGGCTCACGTGTATCTCTCAACAAGGTCTCTACTCTCATGTTTATTCAATTTTGGCTTTTCTTTCACTCAATTGAACTCATCCATTTCGCCTTTTCCAAATCTAGAACCTTTACTTTTTGCCTCTTTTCCAACCCTCTTTGGAACTTAATCCAAGCATGCTCAAGTATAGCATCTGTCACAACAACCAAAACTTGAGGAAGTAGATTGTCCTTCCAGGTGTTGAAACCACACGAAAACTCAAAAGAAGAAATGGAACAAAGATGAACCAAAAATGCTCAAGTGATCTCTTGCTGATTGTTGCTCCTTTTGGTCAAGAGAGGGGTTCTCTTCTGTGGTTCTTTTTTTTGAAAGTTTCGTCCGTGCCCCCTTACTTTTGACTTGACCGAATTTTTTTTGTATAAAAATTAGCAAGGAAATTACTAGAATGTAAAGATAGATCTACCATAAATGTGATGACCCTACGACTAATTTTGAGCCGTGAACCAACACTACTAGGGGTATCCCAACGTTTGCTCAAATATAAGCTCTGATACCAAATGATGTGAACTTAATCAACTTGTGATTAAACCCACGAAGTCAAATGACGATTCGAGATTGGATCTATGATTAAACGTTGTTGAGTCTTTAAGCCTTCACTTATAATTGAGGTGAGAACTAAATCTCTGTGTATTTCAAAATTGTAAACGCCACTAAAACCCGAAACAAGTCTTAGATAAGTTGAAAGAAAGTTTTGAAAATACTAAAGAAAATAATCCCAAATGTCTCACAATTGCAACGAAAATCAACTAAGGCCTTTAAGCTTTTAGCGAGCCCTTTTATAGACCATGATTTGAACTCTAGGTGAGTAAGTAGTCCCTTGACCGAATTGATGGAGGAGTGATGGTACAAGGCCTCTTCTTCTTGACCAACCAATGAAGCATGTCCTTCATTCTTGGTCTACGTACATGACAAGTCTTCATTGACCATCCTTGATGCTCGAAGCTCCTCCATGCCTTTCCAACTCCACGCGTTTTGACCCCCCCTATTCCTATCACACGCCTTTGACTCCACCTTCCCATGACATTATGTTGTCTGTGCCCTTGTGGAGTGTCAGGGGCTAGGTGGACATTATGGACCCCGTGGGTAGTTACTCAATTGGGCCTTCACCGAAGTGGGCTTCATCTTGTGACTTAATTAAGGAAATGAATTGGACTTGTCCATATTGAATGGCTCCTTAAAGTGGCTCCAAAGAAGTATTGGCCCACATAGATTGTAAGAATAATACAAGGCCGTCCCTAAGCTTCTTTAGCTTAGCTCGAGTGATAGGTCCTTCGGGTAGCTTCAAGAGGTCCATCGGTTCTCTAGTGGCTTGTCTAACCGAAGATTGTGTGGCATGGATCTAATCACATAGGAGAGTTGTTCATGGCAAGATGTATCCTTAACCTTCAAGTTAAGGATAATCAGAACAATCAACAAGAAAATGTTTTCCATACCCGTTGCCAAATTCAAGATAAGGTATGTAGTGTTATAATTGATGGTGAAAGTTGCACCAATGTTGCCAGTACCTATGTGGTTGAGACATTGGCTATGGTTATTACCAAACATCCGAGGCCTTACAAGCTTCATTGGCTCAATGATTGTGACGAAGTTAAAGTTACCAAATAGGTTCAAGTGCCCATATCCATTGCTAAGTATGTGAACAAGGTCGTGTGTGATGTTGTACCAATGGATGCATGTCACATTTTGTTGGGGAGACCTTGGCAATATGACATACGAGCCAACCATGATGGCTACACAAATAGGTACACTTTTAATGTTAAAGGGAAGCCTATCGCTCTTATACCCCTTTCCCCAAAACAAGTTTTGGAAGATCATATCAAGTTAAAAAAAGAGAACAAGAGGCCGAGAGAGAAAAGAATGAAAAAGAAAAAAAGAGAGAATGAAAAAACTGAGTTGAAAGAAAGAAAAAGAGTGAGTATGATGGCACAAAAAAGTGAGTTGAAGAGGACCTTGATTTCTCAACACCTCTTATCGTACTTAGGTACAAAGAGTCCTTTTTAATTCTAATGATTTGGCCGGTCAAGTATTGAGCAATGTTGTCTCTCCTTTGCAGGAGTTCGATAATGTAATGCCAGGGGACGTTCCCCATGGATTGCCACCCATTAGGGGGATTGAACATCATATAAATTTCATCGCTCTACCAAATCGACCAGCATATAGGAGCAACCCCAAAGAAACATAGGAAATGCAGCGCCAAGTTGAAGAACTCTAGGCCAAGGGGCATGTGAGGGAGAGTTTGAGCCAATGTGATGTACCTCCACTTTTGGTACTCAAAAAGGATGGATCATGGAGGATGTGCACCAATTGTAGGGACATCAACAATATAACAGTTAAGTATTGTTATCCTATTCCAAGACTTGATGACATGCTAGATGAGTTGAATGGATCATGCATATTTTCCAAAATTGATTTGAAAAGTGAATATCACCAAATTCGAATGAGAGAAGGTGATGAATGGAAGGTTACTTTCAAAACAAAATATGGACTTTATGAATGATTAGTTATACTTCTTGGTTTAACAAATGTACCTAGCACATTCATGCGGTTGATGAATCATGTCTTACGAACTTTTTTAGGAAAATTTGTAATTGTCTATTTCAATGACATATTGATTTACAGTAAGACTATGCATGGACATCTTTTGCATCTTAGATCTGTTCTTGAAGTACTTCGAAAAGAAAAACTATTTGCTAACCTTAAGAAGTGCACCTTTTTGCACAGACAAGTTGATTTTTCTTGGTTTCATTGTGAGCAAGAATGGAATAGAAGTTGATGAGGAGAAAGTTAAAGCCATCCAAGAATGGCCAACACCCTCAACAATCAGCAAAGTAAGAAGTTTTCATGTATTGGCAAGCTTTCATCAAAGGTTTGTCAAAGATTTCAGCACATTGGTAGCACCTCTAACCGAGGTGATAAAAAAGAATGTCCCCTTCAAGTGGGGAGAAGCAAAATACATGGCCTTTGAAAGGCCTCAAAAGAAGGTTAAGTGAAGCAAGCACCTTTACTTTCATTGCCTGATTTTACTAAATTTTTTGAAATTGAATGTGGCACTTATAGAGTGGGTATTGGAGTCATTATGCAGGAAGGAAAGCCTATTGCTTATTTTAGTGAGAAACTAAATGGAGCAACCCTCAATTATCCAACGTACAACAAAGAAATGTACGCTTGGTACGAGCCCTACGAAAATGGCAGCACTATCTGTGGCCTAAGGAATTTGTGATGCATAAGGATCATGAGTCCCTCAAGTACTTGAAGGGGCAACAAAAACTAAATAGAAGGCATGCACGATGGGTTGAATTTATTGAGACATTTTCATATGTCATGAAATTCAAGAAAGGTAAGGAAAAGTTTGTAGCTGACACACTATCAAGCAGGGGCGGAGCCAGGGGGTGCCATGGTTCTCCCTGGTATTTAAAAAAAATTACATGTAAATTTTTTTATTTTTCTAATTTGTTCCCCCTTAATAATGCAAATGTTATTTTTTCTCTTACAATTACATAATGCTTGCTTGGTTCAGCGGCTTGCTGTCATTTTTTAAACTTCACCCACACATGTTCAAATCACTGCTACCTCATTTTTAGCTCTTTTTTAAACATCAAAATCAAAAAATCGCTAAACTTGGGAATCGATCCCAAGTCTGGGGAAGTGGATTTTCTTGGTTGAACCACTACAACATCTTACATATCTGTAAAATATAGGTTATATTATTTATATAGAGGTAAAACATAAATTTTAATAGATATCCTTTTGAATTTGTTTGGCCAGTTTTAATATATTTTTTAAATTTCTTTAATATATTTATTTTTGAGATTATAATTAAAAAAATTATATTTCAAAAATTGAAAAAATTTACTTGTAAAAAACTTTTGAAAATCTTTTTACTTTAAACTTTCATCGATCAAATCCAAAAAAAATTCAAATTCTTGCAGCATATTTCTATAGAACAATGTACTTTCAGATATTTACATAAAATTTATTGAATTTTCTTATATTTTTTTACTCAAATCCAAAAAAAAAATTGGATTTTTTTTACAGCTTAAACTGATCCGATCCGACCTGACCCACTCTGTTTAAACCCCAAAAATTTGGCCCCCATCCCTGCTATTGAGAAGGTATGCTCTACTTGCTTTGTTAGATGCAAAATTGTTAGGATTTAAGCACATCAAAGCTTTATATTCCCACGATCTTGACTTTGGTAGTATGTATGCTGCTTGTGAACATGTTGCTTTTAACAAGTATTTTCATCATGAAGGCTTTTTGTTTAGGGACAACAAACTATGCATCCCTAAATGCTCATTAAGAGAGTTACTTGTTCGGGAAGCACATGGGGGAGGATTAATGGGACACTTCGGAGTATGTAAAACTTTGAGCATGCTAAATGAACATTTATTTTGGCCTAAACTTAGGAAAGACGTAGAGAAACATTGTGATAGTTGCATAACTTGTAAACATGCAAAATCCAAAATAAAATCACATGGTCTTTATACGCCTCTACCTATTCCTAATGAACCATGAACTGACATATATATGGACTTTGTTTTAGGCTTGCCTAGATGGCAAGAAGAAGGCCGAGATGTTGAAAGCACTCCACGAAAAGGTAAGAAGCAACATTTAAAGGAAGACAACCCAATACATTAATCAAGCCAACAAGGGGCGAAGAAAAATTGTGTTTGATCCGGGAAATTGGGTGTGGTTACACCTTAAAAGAAAAGATTGCCCGAGAAGAGGCAATCCAAGTTATTACTGAAAGGAGATGGACGCCTCCAAGTGATTGAGCGCATTAATGATAATGCATACAAGTTGGATTTGCCAGGTGTGTATAACGTAAGTGCTAGCTTAAATGTTTCTAATATTTCTCCATTAGATGTAGGATCTGATTTGAGGACAAATCATTTTCAAGAAGGGGGGAACGACGTGAAATCAACTACACTATATGAACAAAGGCTAGTAGAGGAAGCTAAGGGAGTTGAGGGAGCTGCATTTCAGTTGGAGGATGGAACTAAAGGAGTTGCAGCCCAAGGGAATCAGCTCAACAATAAGACATTAGATTGGCCGAGTGGATCTATCACTAGAGCTCGAGCTAAGAAGCTCAAAGAGTCACTCGCGGGAGTGGTGGCAGCAAGGTTAGCCACGGTGGATAGCTCACGGGACAACCACTACAAGTCTAATGAGCCCCAAGGCCACCTCATAGCTCATCAAGGAGCTACTAGACACGGTTACAACCGTGTCCAAGGGGTGCAACTCGACCAAATGGTCAATTCTCTTCCAATGGACGCACTCCTTCGCCAAAAGACACATCTCTTCTGAACTGTTGCAACCTTTCACGAATGGATGTACCTTTTCACCAAGGAACGCACCTCCTCACCAAGAGACGCACCTCTTCACCAAGGGATGCACCTGTTCGGCAAGGGACACATCCCTTTATCAAGGTACATGTCGTTTAAATAAGTTGTATCTTTTCAAACGGACTTATCTCTAAGAAATAATGCATCTGTTGCTTTTTACGCCTTTTCATTTGACATGGATTCATGCCTATATAAAGGTCATGCACTCCTTCATTTGTACTCAGTTTTTTATTATTGAAATAACTTGAGAGACGTGTCCTCATTTTCTTTACAAAGGCTCTTAAACTTATCTTTTCTTCACTTGAAGTTTAGTGGCGTCTATTTACAGCTTTATCCTTGGTTCTTGGTGGAGACAAGTTCTCTTCAGGGTTCCATTTGGTGGCGACCATTTTTCAAACGTCACCTTGGTTCCCACCTCTTTATAGGTGATGGGTCAAGTGTACAACAAATTTGTTTTGACGGTCTTGGGATTTTGGACCACCAATATTTGATATTGGGTTTTGTCACAATTGTTGGCAAGGTTTGTATCAGTCCGTGTTGAGTAGGTTCATGTCAAACCCTGGGATACCACATTGAGATTCTCTGAAATGGACGATGAAGTACATCAATGGGATTTTAAATACTTGTTTCGTCTATACTAACTGAGCTGATAGTTTCAATCTAGTTGGATACATGGATGCAGATATTGTAGGGAACAAGGAGACAAATGGATCTACCTCTCTGCCTTTTTTTTTTACCTTGGGAAGCAGTTGTGTCAACCAATAGAGAATTCCAGAGTATTCTGATCGCTTGAAGAAGAATGAATGAAATGAATAATTTCAATCTGAAGTCTTCGGCCCTGTTTTGCGCAACCTTCTTAAAATTATAATCCAATTATAAGCACCTTTTTTCAAAAAATAACTCTTCATTTTTTCAAAAAAAGTTCTTATAATCCAATTATAAGCATAAGAGGGTCTGCGCAAAACACCCCCTTCTTGTCTTTGCCCACCGCAAAGTAAATTGAGCTTTTAATGTGCAAAGCCCACTAACTCTAGAAACGTGTTTTCACTTAAGGAAGTGAAGCAGCAACTCTTCATGTACCGAATCCATCCTAACCATCAATCAATGAATGGCCAGGATTATAGCTAAGATCAAGATTCAACTTCATCAATCTACACCTTTGAAGTCTTGAGCTCAACCTCACTGTGCAAAGTCTTCTTGCACAGTTCCCTTTCAGCTTGCAACCAGTTATGACAAACAATTTTGTTTGCTTCCCGCGTTGGGCCCTCCACCTTCATCGCTTCGTCTTGCCCTCAGCTCATTTAGGCATGATTCAACAAGTCAATACATAGCTTGAACTTGCTCACAAACACCACCTTTGTCCCTGTATATGCTTGATTGTTTTCTGTTGAGACTTTTTTGCAGTTTCACATTACCTTAAGCAATTTTCTCCCTGACAAAGTGATACTTGGCGTCTACGTGTTTGGTTCTCTCATGATGAACCGGGTTCTTGCTCAGATGGATTGTGCTTTGACTATCAAAGAAGACAACTGCTGAACTGCATGTGATGCCAGCTTCTTCAATTAGGCCTTTTAGCTACAGACACTCCTTGAAGCTCTCAGCAATGACAACATACTCTGACTCAGTTGTAGACAAGGTAACCAGTGGTTGTAGTTATGCTTTCCAAGATACACACATCGTTCTCGGTGCGATAGCTCACGAAGGAGCAAATGGTTCGGGTTTGGCTAGAGATATCGATTGTCTAGTCTTGGCGTGCAGTTGTAGTTATACATTGTGGTTGTCCGTGTAGATTGGAGAATTTAGAGAAGAGGATTTATTCCTATGATTGTACTTCGTAATTTTATTGTTTATAAAGAAAGTGTTTCTGGAGGCGCTCCCCGCACACGAGCTGGATCCTTCACTGGAGGCTCAACGTTGATTAATCCGCTTCTTCGAAATTTGGATACCACAGGGCTTTTCATGTCGTGTTTCCTTTGTTGTTTTTTGAGTTAAAGGTCATTTACCTCCCTATACTATACCTATCGAATAATTTACCTTCTTATACTTTTAAAAAAGTCACTTTACCCCCTGTACTTTTGAAAAAAAGCTCACTGCCCTCGAGTGTGATTCACTCTCCATTCCGCGATTGGGGTATGCTTATTAGGTGGTTTATTACCCTTTTTTAAAAGTACATGGGGTAAAG
Source organism: Pinguicula moranensis (assembly GCA_028565015.1). Classification (NCBI taxonomy): domain Eukaryota; kingdom Viridiplantae; phylum Streptophyta; class Magnoliopsida; order Lamiales; family Lentibulariaceae; genus Pinguicula; species Pinguicula moranensis. Next base: position 12,111 of record JAOWBN010231526.1, read on the forward strand.
TAGCTATTTTGAAAGTACAGGGGTAAAGTAGCTCTTTTAAAAGTACAGGGGAGTAAGTTATTCGATAAGTATAGTACAGGGGGTAAATCGCATTTTGTTCTTATAGTTTGTTTCTTTATAAAATGGACTATTGTTATATGTCATGATATAATCCTAATTTAACTGAATTGTTAAAAAATTACCTAAATAATTAAAATGGAATTAATTGTCATAATTTAATTAATCGCCATAATTCAATTTATTGTCTATCTAATTATATCTATCTAATTTATCTAATTATAATTTACGTAAATTACGCATTCACATTAAATATTTAAAAAATTACCAAATAATTATTCTAATTGAATTTCTTATTTATTTAATTTATTTAATTGTAATTTACATAATTTATCTAATTACAATAAAACAGACAGACACAATTTGATTTTTAGGTTCATCGATTCTAATTTAATTT
>JAOWBN010231537.1:0-12564 GCA_028565015.1 Pinguicula moranensis
GGGGGGTAGGGGGGGGGGCGGACGCAAGGAAGGCCAGGGCCCCCTGCGTCCGCCCTTGATTTCACCATTCCTTCTTGAATGAACGGCGGCATGGAAACTTCTTGATTTTGTCTAGCCAAATTTCCATCCCACCCTGAAAATTGGCACATTAAAAAGCAAAACATTTCAACACATACCGTAGCATTGCATTAAGAAACATTAAGGTTGCATTTGTTAGTTGGATATGTTTTTTTCCATCTACCTGGACAACTTGGAGACTAATTTCGTCCTGAACGTGTACCCTGTTGTTTGGTAATATGCTCGCAATTTTGCCAGTTCGAGTAATTTGTCATTTGGTAACGGCGGACAATTGATTGTCTGCCATCAACCAACACTTAAATCGCTTGGATTTCCCCATAATACCCTTCCAACTCTGGTATAAATTACCCAACATTTCTAAAACCCTAGTGACAAGAAATCATCCACCCAATCCTCACTCGATCAACAGAATACTCAAAAAGGAATGGATAATCCTCTCGCCACCCACCCTCCCGCCTCCTCCATCGTCCGGCCGCCATCACCTTGTGAAACTGCCCACCAGGTTCTCTCCTTGCATGTATGCACACGCATATAAGGAAAGAAAACGCTATCCTGCGAGACCCCCACTGCGGTCACTATCGTCATTGATGCAAAAATTGGCGACGTTGAAGACGAACCCATCATCATTGATGGAGATGAACCCGACCAGACCGTTTATCGCTGTCTCTTCCCAGCCATTAGTTCCGCATCTTGCATCACTAATGATTACTTCACCTAGTTTGATTTCAATTGTTTATTGGATATTGTATGTTTCGTTTGTGTGTTTTAGTGCGAAGTCGTTGCTGTGGTAACCTAGAAACAATGTATGCTGATGATTTATGGTATTTGGTACTTTTTGAAACAATATTCCAGTCTAATGTTTTAGCTTCTATTTTCAGTGGTTGCTGTTATGTTATTATTAGAGTTTGGTGCTCCATTTATGTATTTCTTTTAAAAGCGATTTGCTCAAACCAGTGAAATTGATTAGGATTTTAGTGGCTGTAGGATTTTAGTTGTTAAAGATCTATAAACAACTTGTATGCATTATAAGGCAAATAAATTTATACGAGTACATAGTTTAGGCCTAAACTTATATAAATTATAAAGTTATTAACTCTGTCTATGCTAAATTATTGCTTAGCTCAACCGGTCCCCAGCCCGGAACAAGGAAGAGGGGAAACAAATTGACGAGTTTATTTTTTCTTATATTGATGTATTCAGTTTTCTTTGAAGTTGTTCATTTTAATTACTCCTAAGTTTGAAAGTGCATGTTAGTCATTTGCTTTACGTTATTTGAGATTATGCATGTGATTATCCATGTTGTCTTTTGCCATTTAACAATAAATCAATTATTCATTGTTTAGAATCGACATACATAAAAACTTGTTTGTGCTCTGCAAGATTTTGCGTTACAATCATGTTTGTGTGAGTATGGTTTCATTTATAAGTTATAGTCTATTTATTAATTGTGAGGTATTTCAAAGCCTAAGATGCTTTGTCACATTGAAAAGCATGTTTGTGTGAGGCATTTTGAGTATATTTTCAGCTTTGCTAGATGACAGAGCATTTCTTCCATTGAGTAATCCACATTGTAAGAGTTGTAGAAATAGGTTTCGACTCTTGATTGTTTGTAAGAGATGGTGTTGTCATGTTATCAACTAGTAGTGATTGTTGTCATGTTTTTTCCTTAGAATTGTTCATGCTGTTAGATTTGAAGTCTTGTACATGGACACTGAATATTCTTCTAAGAATAAATCTGGTTGGTGGGCACATCTTATATTATGTTTCAGAATGGAAAGTTGGTTTTGGATGCATGTAGCAATAAGAATTGGAGATGGAAGGCAAGCACAGACAAGTTGTGCTCTATATCATAAAAATTAGTGCTAATAGGTGATGAATGAGTGTGGATATAGTTGTGGAGATGAGATCATGAGAGTTGTTTGTTTATGAAGAACCCTTGATTCATTTCTGAGGGAAACTCTTTGTTTCTACTGTTATACTGGCTTGTGCATCCCCCCAAACAAATAGACATGAGAACCGATATTGACGAAACTTTAGTTTTATATTGGTTTGTATATTCTTTGTTTCTTGAGTTTTATATTAATGTTGCTGCAACACTTGATCGCAGAAAGCTGATCTTCTTGACACTTCTAAAGGAGTTGCACGTACTCTTTGCCTCTACTCTAAGATGGTTTTATCAACAGTGATGAAATAGGGTGCAATGCCAATGGAGGCCAAAAAGAAACAACAAGGAAATCATAATGTTTGAATCAACAACTGAATAATTAAGAACCCTTGATTCACAACAACTAATAGAGGAACAAATAAACGAATGACCAATGTTGTAATTATATAGAGATGGAACTCAGCTAAAGCTATGAAAGCTCTTAAATTTTCTAACATCAACACCATTCCATATGTTAGTAGATTATTAAAAAACCACTTCTGATAAACATCTTCACCTTGCAGAAAATTTTAATGTCATAACACATGTTCAACAGCAGGAAAGAAACCACATCATTCTCCAGCTGCCTACTTCAAAAGGATAAGCAAAAGATACAGCAACAAGTGGCACAAACACAATACACACTTCAATTGCCTACTTCAAAATGCTGCGAAGTACTAAAACAAGTACAAAAAAGCAACCTGCCATCAAAGTTTGTCCCAACACAACGAACAACAAAATTTTAATCTAGTTCGACTTCCCCTTGCAGAAAAGTTTGATGAGTTCACCCTTCCGGATGCATCTGAAGTTGTCCAATAGTAATATTGACTTTCATGGCTGAGAAGATGGTCAATAAGTTATAGCTTGGTGGCCAAGTCTAGCTCATCATACTCCTGCAGTTGTTGCCTCAGCTTCATTGCCTTCTGCAGCTTTGAGTCTTCAAGATCAATGTGGTTTTGTTTCTCAAATAGAAACGCTACTTTTTAAAATGCAATGTCCATATTGGAGAGTGTATTTTCAGCCTTGGTGGTTATGCCTACATTGTTGGTGTTGTTGGCGGTGATCGGTTCCCCCGGCTACTATTAGTTTACACCTACTCAGTTTTGTCATCAACATCTATAGCCAACGGATTGGCTGAGTTGTCTATCCTTCCTTCATATTCATCTATAGTTTCGTAAACTACATTGGTGAGTTTGGTAATTGCCCTTTCCGCCATTAAATGGGCTCTAGCCCCTGAATCCGCAACCCTGTACTGTTCAAACAGCTCACACCATAGATCATAGTACGGGAATATCTTCCCTCTAAGAGACGAGTACTTACTATTCACCTGTAAATGATAAGAAAACAAATGATAAGAAAGTAAATCATGTAGAATAATCGCCCACATGTGTCAAACACTCCAAGGACATTTGTGGCCAAATACCCCTTTCTTGTTCGGTAATGTGCTTGATCATCTGTGTTAATATGTGCTGGTATGTAGGTGTCGTCCAACGCACCCACACATCCCTTAAAAGAGGCAAAATATTAATGAAGATCAAATACAATACTCTCCAAAGGTTCATGACTAAACAAAAAACTTAATGCATGTACTTGGAAGCATTTCCACCGCCTATCGACGCATGAGTCGTCAATTGGGACTGGTTGTACAAGTAGTCTACCATGAAATTTGAGAACAACACATAGAACTTGGTGAAATGCTTGACTAATTGTCTGACCACTACGTTAAAAATCAGTCTATAATACTCTATTGTTTTGGTGGTGAGCGACGGTGCGCAGGAATATTGCAACCTTCTAAACAACAGACACATACTGATTGTCCTTTAGACCGCATTCATCTCACAAGATTCGGTAAAGTTCGGAGAAGGCCTAGTGTGACATCTGCAAGTTTTAGAAGCATTCCCTGTTGGACTCTTGGGTAATTCTTTGAGGATGGCTAATCTTTCTGAAATCTTATCGAAAGTGAGGTATTTGGGCGGTGCATCGGGGTTACGGATACACTTACGATGCCGTGTAGCATTGTCCGGGTTCCCATCTAATGCAAGGATGGTGGGCAGCACAAGAAGAAACAATCTTCAACAAAGGAAGAGTGTTTCAACAAGTAAGACGTTCATCATAACTTAGTTATTCCATAAACCCAACACAATCGTTCACAATAGTATAAACAAAAGAAAACAAATTTAAGAATCAGAATGGACCTTAATAAAATAGTCTGAAAAATGAAAACACTAGATAAATTCACTCCCCTTCATCATAGAACATGTCCAACAACCAGTTTTATAAAACATGACATACAAAACTAAAGAACCTCACTCCCCAATTAAGTTTTGCTAAAACATGGCATATTAATCAGTCAACATATTATGAAAATATTCATGAAAACAGCCATACAATCCATTGTAAGTTTAGAGCAGCGAATAGTTCCGTATTCAATTTACTATTGGACAACAAGGTAATAAATTTTAATTCAAAGCAGCCAACAATTGGTACTTCCAATTATGAAAATATATCGAAAATTGGTACTACCAATTGCGAAAATAAAATAAATCTACTAGCTAATAAATTTTAATTCAATTGCATAAAATCCATGAAGAATATCACGGTTGTTGCTTCAGTGGATTTGGAAGCAATTTTAAGGAATTTGAGAGGGTTATCACAAGAAAACAATGCCATAAAATCCATCCAAGATTAGAGAACCCATAGAATTTTTTAGAAACCCTAGTCTCTGACGAGCATCCAAAAAACCTAGTGATAAGAGATGCAATTGTAGGAAAACTATTGCGTGATTGAATGAAGAGGATGGCAAGATGGAGAAATTACCTGAAAACGTAGTGGAAGGAAGATTCGACGGAAGAGCACAGTTCGTCATGAAGAACATGGGAAGGAGAAGTCGATTTGTAGGGTTTGGATCTGGATTATATACAGGGTAGATGATGTAATTTATTGGACAAGTGAGGTTATTTAAGTAATCTGCCAAATTGGGCAACTCAAGGGTTGGATGGATTAAAAATGAAGTGAAACCCAGTGATAAACCTGAGTTACGAAGTAATCCACCAGGTTGAGCGTATTTTTGTGCGTGGGCACCAAACACTGGCCAATGTCGGATAACTCTACTTTGCACCACTTAATCCACCCATAACCATGGTACCAAATGCAGCCTAACAAATCAATAATGTGAATGATTTTGGTCTGGAAAATAGCATCTGAAGAGGATAATCATTGAGAGTCATGTAGAATCCAAAGTGTTCAAGCTCATGATGCTCCTGACAAAGGGCACAAGTCTCACAACAGCAATGGACTAGAAATCTAATTAGGGTAGGATTCTATCATCCTAATTAGGTTTAGGGTCAATTATATGATTATACGTTAATTACTAAACTCTAATCTCTCTTTATAAATAGAGCGTTCAGCATGCCTATTTACCACTACACAATTTTTATTTTCATGTGTTGAAACCCATAATGAAATATACAATTTTTCTCTTGAATTGTTGTTTTATCATTTGTGAAGACGGAGATCAGAGTATGTGGATTACAAGAAGACTCTGGTAGACTCCTAGTTCGTGTTCGTGATATAATCATTTGGAAAATTACGGTTCTATACACTTCTGCATTAAAGGTATGATTCATTTTCGTATTTGTTAATTATTAGATCCGTTCTAATCTGATCTACAGTGGTATCGGAACCAGGTTCCAGATCTGATTATGTTCATTTTGTTTTTAAGATTACTCCCGTAACTAATCCATATGTTCATTTTATTAAAGGTCAAAACTATCCAATCCAATTTTTAGTAATCGGTCGCTGCCATAGTTCTGTTTCCTGACTGTCGCTCACACGCGCCGAACCAATTTGTGCCAACAATCATCGTCGTTCACAGCGGCGTGTGTTTGTCATGCGCCACATCAAATCTGTGATGGACGCATTTTATTGTGCACGTGCGTCGCGTAGCCGTGACCAGTCGCCACTCTGCCACTACGCTCCGATCAAAATCAATAGAGGGGTGGTGCATGTAAGTCATGCGCTTCCAACCTCTCTACGCGTCAGTGCCAAATCACGCTCCGACCCCCTCCAGCTCGGATCTATGGATCCGACTGAAATCCACTACAAAAAAGGATTTGGGTCGGTGCGTGACAAAAGCCAAACTGACCAAAAAATGCCACGATCGTACGAAAATGACCTCATTTTCGGTGAAAGATGGCAAAATACACCATCTTGGGGGTTGATATAGGGAAAATGGCTACTTCTTCATCATGTGGGTGAAGACATGCGACGAAACACACTGACAATGACTAAAGATGGCAAAAATAAATTGAACATCGCAGACGGGCGATGGGGAGAAAAGATAGGAACCTGATAGCGGAGAGAGAGACAGTTTAGCAAGGGATCTAAATCAGGTTACGGTGGATGAATCGTCCGAAGGGTTTTGACTGAAACCCCTCTACATTTTTCTTTATATATATATATATATGTATGTATGTATGTATGTATGTATGTATGTATGTATGTATGTATGTATGTATGGGTCATCGATTTTGTTTCGGCGACCCATCATAACAAATTTAATAAATAAAAAAGTGTTATGGGACGCCGTACCTACTTAAAATTTTGGGCCGCCATTTTTCTGAATTGGGCCATGAATATGTTTTCTATGAGCTAAAACTTAAATTCTGAATTTCGGGCCAATTTTTTTTAATTGTGTATTAAATTATTTTATAAACCCAATTTTCATTTATGTTGATTGAATTATTCTTAGTATGTATGATTAGAAATAATTTAATTTGCTTAGTACAATCTCATTCTTAGTATGCATGATTAGAAATAATATGCTAAGGGCAATTTTAATTCCAAGTATACTTATGTGAATTAAGAATTAATTTTATTAGAGAATATATTTTCAATTAATAGAATTAATGAACAAATAATTATAAACTATGTGTTAATATTTTAATTATGGTAATCGAAATCATATTACCATAATTATTTCGAATATCAAAAGAAATATGTATTAATCGTGCTCGTGAGAGGCTGGCTGGTTTTTAAGTGGGACCGTTATGTCCATACCAGAACTTTGGGCTCTTTACGAGGAATGAAAGCCCTATCTAGGATGTTGGTCTATGATTTGGAACTTAGTGTCCCTACTAGCTACCTGGGTACTTACCGAATCGGTTAAGAATCCAATCTGATCAATTTTAGATTTTTTTGATCGATTCGAAATTTTCTTTTAACTATGTATTAAAAGATAAACAAATTGTTATACGTTAACAATTTATTTGTGCAAATTATTTTATCTAGAATAAATTAAAATTAAACCAACTACATCAAAAACCATCGAATAATTACAATTAAAAATTATATGTGCCAATCAATTTGGTTGTATTTGTTACTGTGTTTTTGTTTGAATTTGTTTCAATACGTGAAAGTTAGATTTTCCTAGAATTTTTTGGTTATGAAGATCGTGACGATTATGAGCCTAGCAAAATTTTCAAACGTATAACATAATTCAAAATTCATCACAGAGAATCTAATTTTAAAATTGTCTAATGTCCTTCTAAAAATATACTTGCAGAAATGACACACCTACAAGTATGATAGTCGAGTTCCCTTCCAGCGATAAATTCACTTGATTAAACTACGACTTCTGGTACAAGAAAATACAGTATCTCCTGGACTAGACAGACGTCCAAAAGTACAAAACCAACCTCCGCATTATGAGTCACATGTTGCACAATCTTAACGCTGGCAAGATCAAAATTTCTGTAGGTCAAAGTGGTTACCAATGAGATAAGTTCACTACTTGATGATATGGAAGATAGACGATGGCTTTCTTCTTCAACTCTTATCTCTTATGACATGATCATTAAGACATTCATTGATATAGCCAAGCATCTTGATGAGATTGAGGATGAAAGCCTGTGAGCTTTTGCCCCCCAGCCAAAGCTTTTGCTACTCATGGGGGAAAACCTAATAGGAACAAGAAGTCTGGCAAGTCTGCGAAAAAACCTCAGAAATTCGGCACAAAGAAGAAAGTAACTAAACAACTCAGGGAAAATGGTCCGAAGAATATGGCACGCATGAAATGCTTTAACTGCGGAAAGAAAGGTCATTTCTCTCTAGACTATTTCGAGCCAAAAAGGTACCTTTAACTCCCAATAAAATCCCAAATTATGTTGTTGCTCCCATGCATTAGTTGCTAATTTTTTTCCCTAAATGGATCATTCAGGAGCATCCCAGCACGTAGTGAATGACCATGCTGAATGTATCGATTTTCATCGCTGTGATGTCGGAACACAAAGTATAACCAAGGAAAATGATAGTTAAGAGATGTCATCGGTATTGACACCTACAAACTCCAGTTTCATAGCGGGAACACACTACGGTTACACGACACAATCTATGTGCGGGGAGTCTGTTATTGTTTAGTTTATGTTGTTTCTTTGATATAATTGAGTTTTTTTTGGCATTTAATTTCTGTCCTAGTGGATTGAAAATTAAGTACAATGACGATGTGTTTGATCACAGCTCATACAAACATAGTTTTTGCGTCAATGATTTGGATAATATTTACAACGATTCAAATAATTCATCCATTGCCTTAATTTGTAACATAGATACATCTTTCAATTTTGTTAAATGGCATACTAGACTTGGTCACATCGACCAAGGTAGGTTAAAGAGACTTAATAACTGCGGTTTATTAAGCTAACTCAATATGACTAAGTTGCATGTATGTGAACCTTTCTTATCTGACAAGGCTAGTGAGAACCCTTTCAATAAGGCTTCTTGAGCCTCAAATCCCTTATATTTAGTCCATTATGACATTTGCGGACCCATGAGCGTAAAAGTACGCCATGGGGCTTCATATTTCATCACCTTCATAGATGACTACTCGTGTTTCGGACACGTGTATCTGTTGTCTCATCGCCACGAAACACTTTATGTGTTCAAACATTATGTAGAAAAAGTAGAAAACTAGTTGGATCGAAAAGTTAAAAATTTTGAACTGACCACGGTCGCAAATACATTTCTAATCCGTTCCAAGGGTATTGTGATGAAAAGGGCATAGTAAGACAACTTATCATTCGTTATACCCCCGCTACAAAATGGTATTGTGGAACATAGAAATTGCATCTTGCTTGATATGGTTAGGTCTATGATGGCACAAGGCAACCTACTCATTAACGTTTGGGGAGATGCATTGCTCACGGTAACATGCATCTTCAATAAAGTATCAAGCAAGAGTGTGCCCACCATTTCATATGAGTTATGGAATGAAGCCAATTTTGGACCATATGTGACAATGAGGTTCGGCAGGCTATGTGCATAACCCAACCCATAAACATGACAACTTGGTACAAAAGCAACCAAAAGGATGCTTATTCGATATTTCAAATATTCAAAATGATATGTAATGTTCGGTGAAAACCCGCATGGGGCATGACTGAAATCGACCATTGCAATGTCGAATTTTTAAAGGATCCGTTTCAAACTATCGGAAAATAAAATAGGACAGTCAGTTGTTTGAGTTGCAACAAGACTTGACACTATCTCTTGGTGCGGGAAAGAACATATTTCACCAAATTACGCAGAATAGTGTAATCTCACCTATTCAACATGGGAACTTGCCACATGAGGGCTAACATGAAAGAGAGTTAAGTCCTCCAATTGTCATGCCTAATGAAAATGATGGTCAACATTAAAGAGAGGTACGTCCTCAATCTTTCATGCCTAGAAACGAGATTAGTTCTCAAAATTTAGGTCATGACGATGTGATTATTAGCCCTACGAACCATAGGGTTAGTGGGAGCGGCCCTTCATACATTGTCAGCCCCATGAGCCAAGAGGCTAGTGGGAGCAGACTCTCAACTAGGCAAGTAAAAGATTCTATTATCCGAAGGAGTGAATTCAGATAAATTCCTCGAAGATACTTTCAGATCGAAGAAAATATATTCTTCTGCGCTCTTTTAGAAATAGAAGAACCCACTTATCATAATGAGTGTATGAACTCACCCAATAAAGAAAAATGGCTAAGTACCATGAGGGATAGACTCGATGCAAACAAACGGGGGTTTGTGAACTTGTTGATCTATCAAATTGCCGAAAACTGATTGGATGCAAGTGGGTATTCAAGATTAATCACGATGCAGATGGATTGATCAACAAGTTCAAAGCCCGACTCGTAGCAAAATATTTTTTACAAATTGAGAGTATAGACTATGAAGAGACATTTTCTCATGTGGTGAGAATTGCCTCTATTTGTCTACTTCTAGCCCTGATTGCCCATTTGGATCTCGAACTATTCCAAATGGATGTAAAGATTGTATTCCAATGGAACACTTGAGGAAGAGATTTATATGGATCAGCCTGTTAGGTTCGTCTAAGCAGGTCCAAATGGCAAGGTATGTTGTCTTAAAAGATCCATAAGGGTTTGGCACTAAGCCTCGATTAATGCCCAAAGACATAATGAGCAATGTTCCTTATGCAAGTGTTATAGAGAGTTTAATGTACAATATGTTATGTACATGGTCGGGCATCTGCTTCGCGATTGGGTTGGTAAGTCGTTACCAAAGCAACTCGGGGCCTGCACATTAGCAAGCAGTCAAGAAGATCTTTCGTTACCTCCGTGGAACGACTGATTTAGTTCTATCAAGGCGGGGACCTGCGGCTGAGAAGATACATGGATGCCGATTGGGGAGGTGATTTGAACGAGTTCAAGTCAACCTCAGGATATACTTTCATCCTTGGTGCAGAAGAAGGCAAGACCGCATTGCTTTGTCAACTATGGAAATGGAATATGTCGCATGCAATATAGTAGTGCAAGATGCACTCTGGCTAAGAAACCTTATACAGTACCTAGATTTGACACCGAGGCCCGATGAACCTGTAGAGATGAGTTGCGACAACACGACAACAATTCAATTTGTTAAGGATCTAAAGTTTCATAGAAAGGCAAAGCACACCTAAAGAAAATATCACTTTATTCGAGACGCTGTCAATAAAGCCGATATCAGCATCAAATATATTTCTACTGACAATATGATTGTCGATCCGACGAGCAAACCCATTCCTAGAGATATGTTTATAGCTAATGTCATGAGTTTAGGATTACATAGGGTTTGATCGCATCTTGTAAACGATAAGGACATGCTTTTTGTAACAATTGATTATGAAATAAAATTTACATTTTATTTCATTTGAGCAATACTCTCGTGTATGCAATCAATTAATAAGGCACGATAAATGTAATAAAAGTTTAATGATTGGCCTTATCATGCAAAAAATTGCCCTTATGCTTGTGTAGCATGAAAGATGAGAGTGATAAATGTTTTGGACAGTCGCTTCAATATGTCTGAAATGAGATTCTAAGTGAATCGAATGTGAAATATTTGGGTTTTCACATTAAAACTTTAAAGCCGAATGTAGAAGATAAAGACTAAGGGTATTTATCAACGGTTATGATTCGCATGACATAAGTAAGTGACATATCCACCTAAGTTGGAGTCATGCCATGACACACATATCATATTGTGTGTGCTATAGAACGACTATTGTGAAAATGACAAAAGCATCCCTTGATTGTTATTGTGTGATCACACGGACCTACATTTGTGCATTTAAATGTTGCTCTTTGACTTAGAGCTATGGTTTGAAGTTGAGGCTTGATGATGCTACTTTAGTATGTAATTCAAGGGGTAGGATCTATATAGTCTAGCGGACCATACTAGGAAAGCAGTCGAGTTGATATGGATAATCATTAGTGTCTAAGAAACAATCTGTCTAATTTCACCATATTTGCCATGGCGGTTACATAAAGTATGTAACCAAATATTGTATAGCTTAAAGGGATGCGTAGCTATCGAAGATACGAAGAAGATTTGCGATATCGTCACTTTTGAAAGTGTCATGTTAGTTAGATAATGACTTAGGGGGTGTTTGAAAATTCCACTAAAAAATACATTGTCTTTGGGTGGAGGAAAAGTTTATTTTGAGTGTTTGCGATTTTGAGTTTTAACGCTTGACTTTTGGCTTTTGGAGGGAAGAAGTAAAAAAGCCCAAAAGTCAGAAGCATCTCTGAGGTAGCTTTTGAAGTGGTTTTGGTGGTGGCAATTTTGTAATTATTTAAAAATTTAAATTTGAGACATTCCTAACCTTATAAATTATTCAATATTCCCAAAAAAAAAACTTAATTCGAGGATATTTTTGTCATTTCCCATTTGTAAGATAAGAAAATTAGCTTTTGAAATAATAATATGCAAACATTATATTTGTGACTTTTGCTTTAGTAAACATATTTTGCAAACACTTTCCAACTTCTTTATAAAAGCTCTTTTTTTTCAAAAAAATCTTTTGAAAAGCTACTTTTACATACGCACAAGAACTTGCAAACACCTCCTTAATATGATACTATTAGTAACTTTATGGCTGCGCAATTCATTTCTCGTATGAATCATTGAGAGATTTTGAAAACTGTATTTCATAATACGACCTAAGTAAGGGCCTGTTTTGCGCAGCCTTCTTAAAATTATAATTGGCTTTTAAGAACCTCGAACTACGAGATTGATGAGTTA
>JAOWBN010231548.1:0-12563 GCA_028565015.1 Pinguicula moranensis
CAGATTGCAATAACAGGAAAAGGTTTCTTTAAAGCTTCTGAGATAGCAACGGAGCTCATCATTGGCAACATCCTAAGAATCGGGAAGGTGAATGTTATAGGGGATGTGATTCTCTTTCTTGGGAAGCTCTGTGTGAGCCTGGCCAGCGCGCTTTTCGCTTTTCTGATGCTAAACACTCACAAATTCAAATCAGCACATGACAAGATTTCTTCTCCGCTCTTTCCTGTGCTGGTAAGTTGCTGCTACACCTTGTTATTGATATTGGGCTTAACATGGTCCTCTTCATGGCCCTTTATTTTAGATGTTGGATCGTTGTTATAGGTTCCGTGAGCATTTTGACCCAAAAATATGTGCTAATCAACCCTACAAAGAGAATCAAACCAAACCAAGCATTCCCAATAAATATGATCCATAAGCAAGGTCTGGGGTTGAAATGAACGCAGTCGTACCCTTATCTCAAAAAAGATAGATTGTTTCCGTAATTCCTACAAAGAGAAAACCAGAATATTCAACTAAAATATGAATATTTGCTTAGCCTTGTGCCTCATAATGTATGAAACTAGAGCTTAAGAACCTTTTTTCAGTTGTGCTGGTGTTTTGGCTACATTGTTGCTACTCTCTTCTTTGCTGTGGTGGAGATGTCTATCGATACGATAATCCTTTCATTCTGCCAAGACTCCGACGAGCACCAAGGCTCCGCTCAGTATGCTCCGCCTCTTCTCATGGAGACTCTCAATGACCAAAATGAGATGCAGAGACTGACGCAATGAGGATTTTGACAGTAGCTTCTTTCACACTGACAATGAGGAGATTGTTCGTGCCTTGCTTGTTAGGTCCAGTGCTACTGATTCTGTGGTAGAAGGGTTCTTTGACTTGCATGTTTTGACGCCAGAACACATACTAATAGATATCATATTTGCAGCTTGTATATATAGATTTAGGACGTTTTCTACATAAACTTTTATTTACAGTTGAATCATAAACAGTAAACTTAAGTTTAGTGGTGGGTCGGCCCAGAAATGTTATATTTTAAAATAAAAGTAATACAAAGTAATACTTTATAAAAAAAAATCCTTATTGAGTTATTATATATTTTTTTAGCAGACAAGAATGATCTCTATTAATAAAATATTTGATATTTTATTGAAGGAAAGAAATTAAATAAAAAAAATGATAAAAATAAAGCATAATTAGTGCGCATGATAAGAAACAATGTAATCCATCGAGACAGAATGAGGGAGATGCCCAATTGCATCATAAAATGAATAATGATCACCCGCTCTAAAATAAACAAATGATCTGTATAAAAATTGATTTCACGATACGCATATTAAACTTGTAGGGAGAAGTAGATTGACAAGGATAAGATGTCTTGTATGGAGAGTGATAACGAAATGGGGGACAACCTTATTGAACCATTTCACCATAAACGAAGAGTTTGATTCAAAGATAACGCAATTCTAACCAATAAGATAGCAAAAAGTCAAACTATGTAAAAGAACCAAGATTTTAGCTATGGTTGCTAGAAGTACCATCCGAAGACTGACTGAAAGCTAAAAAAATAATGTCCTTCAAAGTCATAGAAGATACATACAAAACCACTGGAGGTAGCCAATGCGAAACCATCAATGCTAAACTTCAGTCATCCTGAGGGTGAATGTTTCTGACAAATCAACACAGGTCACTTCAAGGGAACCCTATGAGCTAGAATTTGCCAATGACGCAAAGGTTAATGCCCATAGGGAATGTGCACTGTATAGGACGTAGCAAATGAGTAAGATCAATTAGTCATTGTTACACTTTCAAGATAATACCATAGAGGGTCAACACTAAAATCAGGGGAGAGAGCATTCAAATCAACATAGAGAATTGAGAATTAGCTCTAGCTCACTCCCAACATAATTGCATCAGATGACAAGAGTGACCATAATGGACAAGCCAACCAATTGATGAGAAGAAAAATCTCTAAGCAGATGCAGTAATGGCACAACTCATAAATAAATGATTACTCTGCACCAACTGAATATAAAAATATTTTGATACTAAAGAAATATCTTATCGATGCACAATAGCATCAACATGAATAACATTGTGTAAAACTCACCAATAAAATACCCCGATTTTGGGGGAAGAGTTGATTGTCAAGCCACCTTAAAGGGAATAAAGAATACCGGACACGACACATAAGGTTCCAAACTGACTTAATAGAGAACTTCCCACGCGAATTAGGTTTTCAGAGTTGAATATATGAGGTTCCCGTGTGACGAATACCCATTGTGAAAACTTTTGTCAGGATAGACTATTAACACAAAGAATGAGACAAATGTGTTTAAGGGTGGATCACATCTATAAACTGCAATGATTAAGTTATGAAATATATTAAACATGCGGATAATGAATTTTTAATTTATGGACGAGACCTTTGTATTTTTTTCCTACAATTATTATCTTATTTTTTTTAAAAGAATTATTTTTTTATAGGTAAACACAAACAAATCCTTTACAACTTTTGGAAATAGCAGTTTTAGAATTATTATCTTATAAATTTAGAGAATTATTATTTTACACATTTAGATGAGATCTTTACTCTACCTAATTATTGAACATAAAACTTCTCATCCATTATTGAGAGTGTTCCACAATTTGACCTATCAACACTCAATAACCTCTCATCGAAGCTTCACCTCCGGATTTCAACTCCTACCGTCGATGTTCGTGTACGACCGCGCCATCCTCCGCCACGGGGTTCTGTAATAGCCATCCCTAGTTCTGAAGGCAAAAGTTGGGGCAGCAGGAAACGCAGAGGAAGCATACAAGTGAAGAAATCGGTGGAAGTAATTGGACAAGAAGAAGAAAAAAGGCAGGAAGAAAACTGATGTTCAAAGCTTTCAAATTTTCAGTTAATTCAGTTATTGTTATTTACGTTTATAAAACGCACTTTTCATTATAGAGTCGTTAAGTTGAGAAGTTGCCCGCAAGTTAGAAATTGTGGACTTAGTCGTGTTGTTTATTATGAAATCGTGAGTCGTGTTATTGAGTCGTGCGTATGCGCCAGTTGGAAGAAACGTGTAGAGTTAGTGGGCCGAACAAGTTAGTCATGGGAAAATGGGTCTTGTCCATTTCTCCTTCAAAAAGTGGCATCGATTACACACAGAGGCATGAAATGAATTGACATGTTTTTCTTCCTCTGCTATCTTCTCCTATCCCATGTTTCTACCACTTCTCCTTCCTTACAGTCTACATACTATCGTTCTGAATTGTAACTATCTATCAAGAATGTTACTAGTGGTATCAGAGCATTACGATCCACCTAGTGCGATGAGAAACTTGCATCCCCAAGCCACCAGCAACCCACCAGATAAAACTCAGCCACCACCACCACCCTTAGATAAAAGCCATTTCTCTGATATTCCACAGGGCAAACGTCCTGAAACTTCCTCCACCTCTAACTCCCCCCAACGCTATCAAACCCGAGATATTCCCCCTGCACTGATGGGCAAAATTGCAGAAACTCTGCACGCTTCTTTGTCATTTCATGAGGTTGCTACACAAAAGAAATTCAATGAAATGCACATGAAAATGTTGTCCATCCAGCAAGAAATCTTACAACACTTGAACTTTCAGGATTCTAAATCAGTGGCCTCTATTTAAACTCCATCTGTCTTAGGGAAACTTCCACCCTGAGTCCCACATCACGTTCCCCCATGCCAATTCGATGAAGCCTTTCAAGGGCATTTTCCACAGCAACCAGTTCCCTATACTGACAACGATCGTGATGATTTTGATCGTAACCGCCGGTCAAAAATGCATTTCATGGATTTCCCTAAGTTCAATGGATCCCATCCTCATTCCTAGATTGAGCGTAGCAATGCGTTCTTTTCCATTTACAATGGTATTGCATATGCGGAACATATAGATTTCGCCAGAGTTCACATTGAAGGTCCAGCTGATACATGGTTCCGCAGTTTGGTTTTTAATCACCCTAATAATTGAGAATCCTTCACTGCCGCTCTCTTGATCCGTTTTGATACGGAAAACTGTGGCAACCTGTTAGAAGCTTTCATGTGTCTTAAGCAACGGGATGATGAATCTCTCCAAGATATCCTCCAACACTTTGATGAATTGATTACTTCAGCTCAGATCAATTACCCTCACTTTGATGAACTCTTCTACAAAGAGAAGTTTGTGGGTTGTTTGAAGCCTTCTCTTACGGCAGCTATTCAGGCCCATCATCCCCCCACATTGCTAGATGCTATTGCTGTGGCTCGAGAACAAGAACTGGCCGTTAATGCCTTGATTACTCAACTCTCCAAAGTCCCTCCTCGGCAGACCTATCAACCTCGTCTTACTCCATATACCACACCTCCTACCCTTCCTGATAAACCAAAACAACTAGCCCTGCCTCCACCACCAAGACGACGCTTCATTACTGAAGCTTAGATGAAAGAGAGTATTGAGAAACGCTTATGCTTTAAATGTGGCGTACAATTTTCACTGGGATATCAGTGCTCAACCAAAGTATATTCTATGACAGGAGACTCTATTGTTGAGGAAGGTTAATCCAGTGAAGCTGTGGAACCCAACCCTGACGCACAACCTGAATTCTCTGACATTTCACCCGAGGGAATGCTTTCAATTCATGCCATTTGTGGAAAATCTAACCTTAATACCTACAGGGTTAAAGGGTATCACAAGGGAGAACCTCTCTACATTTTAATTGATGGAGGTAGTTCTCATTGTTTTATTGATACTAAGTATTGTGAGACTCCGTTGTCATGTTGCAGACACTCACCCTACGCACGTTGAAGTAGCTGATGGCGTTAGACAAGTGAGTACCACTTATTGTCCTGAATTTATCTGCTGGACTATGCATGGCATTGACTATATTTGCTCTCCTAGAACATTTCATTTGCATTGTTTTGATTTAATCCTTGGGGGTGATTGGCTGTGTAATCACAGTACAGTCCTTAATTACTATAATACTATGAACATTACCTTGAGTAGAGCAGGAGAGCGCACCCAAGTCCTAGCAGCCCGAGACTCCATAGATTTGCAGATGATCTCTGCTGATCAAATGAGTAAACTGATCCAAGGAGGCCTCACTGTCCTCATTGGCATGATATTTGCGGTGGATTCTGCCTCTACTGCTACCAACTTCCAAGCTGATATCTACAATATGGACGCGACCTTTCCTACTACAGCTTCACTCCTGTATGATTCAAAGGGCCGGAGTCTTAACATTCAGGATGCAGAGTCCTCTGCCCCCGGTGAGTTTCTACAGTTGCTAAACTCTTTGCTAGATACATTTTTCTGTGTTTTTTGAGGAGCCTACCACATTACCACCTCTCAGGGGAGTTGAACATGGGATCACACTCATACCTGGAGCATCCATAAAGTGCCAAGCGCCTTACCGTACCCCCCATTACCATAAAGATAAGATTGAGAACATTGTTCAAGAGTTGTTGCATTCAGGCCTTATCAGATGCAACAATAGTCCCTTTTCTTCTCCAATTTTGTTGGTCAAAAAGAAGGACGGGGGCGGTGTATGTGTGTGGATTATAGACACTTGAACAGCATCACTATAAAGAGTAAGTTTCCAATACCTATCATTGATTAATTATTGAATGAACTTCATGGTGCAGTTTGCTTGAGCAAGTAGGATTTAAGATCTGGATATTTCCAAATTCGTATAGTTGAACATGACATCTATATGAATAGCTTTATTACACACCATGGTCAATTTGAATTCCTCGTAATGCCTTTTGGCCTTTGCAATGCTCCTGCTACCTTCCAGAGCTTGATGAACCAAGTGTTCTCGGATTACATCAGGAAGTTTGTTGTAGTTTTCTTTGACGACATTTTGATTTATAGTAGAAGCTGAGAAGACCACCTCCAGCATCTTTCTCTGGTCCCCTCCCTCATGAGCCATCATCAGCTTTATGCCAAAGCATCAAAGTGTTCCTTTGGCAAGACATCCATTGAATACTTGGGCCACATTGTCACCACGGATGGAGTTCAAACTGATCCTGAAAAAATTGCTGCCATGGTCAACTGGCCACGCCCCAATCACCTCAAATCTCTACGTGGTTTCCTCAGATTGACAGGTTATTACAGGAAATTCATCCGAGATTATGGCACTATAAGCAAACCCCTCACACATCTTCTCAAAAAAGATTCTTTCCACTGGAATGAAGAAGCTGAACTGTCTTGGCAGCACCTTACTACTGCTATGACTTCTGCTCCGGTGTTGGCCCTCCCTAACTTCAACCAACCTTTCTTTCTTGAGACAGATGCCAACACTAAAGGCGTAGGTGTTGTGTTAACATAGGGAGGTCGACCCATAGCTTACTTCAGCCGAGCTTTAGGCCAGAAACATCTCAATCTGTCCACATATGAAAAGGAATTGCTTGCCATTGTTTTAGCAGTAAAAAACTGGTATGGTTATATTCAAGGCAACTCTTTTATTATCAAAACTGACCAACAGGCCATCAAGCATCTTTTGGAGCAAATATTGCATACACTACTACAACACAAGTTGGCCTCAAAGCTGTTGGGACTAGATTATACAGTCTGTTGACTGTTACAAGAAAGGAATAGAGAATAAGGTTGCTGATGCCCTTTCTCGTTTTGGCCTAAATATAGAGGGTTTTGTCTCAGTCTAACCACTTGTTCTGCAGATTGGATCACTGATGTAGTGCAGAGTTATTCCACTGACTCGCAGCTTAAAGAAATTGTTCAAGCAAAAACAATTAACAACAGCGCCTATCCTGCCTATCAACTCATTCAAGGACTGTTAAAGCGCTCTGGCCGAATCTGCATAGGATCAGATTCTTCCTTAAAACACCGAATCATTGCTACCCTCCATGATTCACCCGCGGGAGTTCACTTTGGTATTCAGGTAACACTTCACCGAGCCAGACTATACTTTACTTGGCCAGGTATGAAGAGGGATATTGAAAACTGGATTGCTAGTTGTGATATTTGTGTGATGTGTAAACCGGATTACAACATTTGGACTTGGCACCATCTCCATGGACCAACATTAGTATGGACTTCATAGACAGTTTGCCAAAGTCTGAAGGAAAAACAGTTATACTTGTGGTTGTTGACAAATTTAGCAAGTATGGCCACTTTGTAGGTCTTTATCATCCTTGCACTTCTAAGACAGTTGTCAAGATCTTTGTGGATCAAATTTACTGGTTGCATGGCCTCCCAACACAAATTGTTTCAGATCGTGATAGCATTTTTACAAGTTCACTTTGGCAAAGCATCATGAAAAGAGCAGGGGTGCAATTGGTTACAAGTTTCTCTTATCATCCCCAATCCGATGGCCAAACAGAAATGTTAATCGTTATCTCGAGACCTATCTAAGATGTATGTGCTCTGTGAAGCCCCATTCTTGGTTTGCTTGGCTTCCAATTGCTGAATTTTGGTATAATACCTCTCATCACACAAGCATTGGTATGAGCCCTTTCAAAGCTCTTTATGGTTATGAAGCTACACATTTTCCAGTTTTGTTGCTTCCTAACACTACTGGAGTTACTCTCCGAGACTTCTTTCAACAGAAACACCATATCCAGATTTTGCTGAAACATAATTTAGTAGTTGCTCGCCACCGAATGAAATGGTATGCGGATAAAAACAGGGTTGAAAGGCATTTTCAGGTTGATGATGAGGTTTACCTCAAGCTCCATCCTTACAGACAAAGTAGCATCCAATTTCGAAAACACCTCCAGCTGTCACCACATTTCTTTGGTCCATACAAGGTGTTGGAAAAAATTGGTTTAGTGGCTTACCGCATTGCTTTACCACCATCTTCCAAAATTCACCCAGTTGTCCATGTCTCAATGCTTAAAGAAAAGCTGAAACAGAGTGAGTCTGCAGCGATTGAACCTCCCAAAATTCTCCAGGATGGCAGCTTCAACATTCAGCCCATTAAAGTCCTAGGCACTAGATCCTTTCCGGGGAAGTATAGCCCTACCAAACACGCATTAGTTCAGTGGTCTGGTTCCACTCTTGAACAAGCAACATGGGAAGACTATGAGTTTATAAAGCAACGTTACCCCGAGCTACATTCTTACAAAATGGGGACGGTATTGTAACAACCATCCCTAGTTTTGAAGGCAAAAGTTGGGGCAACAGGAAACGCAGAGGAAGCAGACAAGTGAAGAAATCAATGGAAGTAGCTGGACAAGAAGAAGAAGAAGAAAGGCAAGAAGAAAACTGATATTCAAACCTTTCAAGTTTTCAGTTAATTCAGTTATTGTTATTTACGTTTATAAAACGTACTTTTCATTATAGAGTCGTTAAATTGAGAAGTCGTCCGCAAGTTAGAAATTGTGGACTTAGTCATGTTGTTTCTTATGGAGTCGTGAGTTGTGTTATTGAGTCGTGCGTATGCACCAGTTGGAAGAAATGTGTAGAGTTAGTGGGCTGAACAAGTTAGTCATGGGGAAAATGGGTCTTGTCCATTTCTCCTTTAAAAAGTGGGCCTCGATTACACACAGAGGCATGAAATGAATTGACATGTTCTTCCTCCTCTATCTTCTCCTATCCCATGTTTCTACCACTTCTCCTTCCTTACAATCTACATACTATCCTTCTAAATTGTAACTATCTATCAAGAACGTTACAGGTTCTCTCTCGAACTTCTGTCCAAAATTTGGTCTTCGCCTTCCTCTGCCACGTGCTTCGCCTCCCGTGTGGTTTTCTGCTACACGTGTCCTTCTGCCTCCCGCGCTTTGCCACGTCTCCGTCATCCTCTATGGGATGCCCCATTCGTGGTTGGAAACGACCAAATCTTGGTCGTTTCCGACGATTCTCGGCCACTCACACCCAGATTCACCAGATCTAGGCGGCACTACACCTGTTCTACTGCAGGTTTCAGAAATTGGCTGGAATCCCGGTCTGACCGTAGCTGATTTCCGCCGCACCCCGCCGTGCCGCCCACCAGAAGCTCCAGTCGTTGGCCTCACCACCAGAAGCTCCAGTAGCCGTCCGGCCACGAAGGTCGGCCCTTCGCACCAGAAGCTCTAGTTGCCGGCCCACCGCCTACGCGCGCTCGCACGCTCCGGCCCACTGCTTCGACAGCGACAAGACAATGATAGGGCCTTGTCTCGGGCAGTGTGAGACCGCTTGGCATGAGAAAAGAGGAACAAAGGGCGTGTCTCGAGGGGCACCTTCTCGAGACAGTCCGAAAAATCCAGTTGGGTCGTATTGGGCCTGATTCAATACCCAGGACGCAGGCCTGGATTGAAAGCAGAAATGGTTAGGCCTCTCGGAGCCCAACCCAGTATTAGAATCTCAGTTGGGCCATCTTTGGGTCCATTTCGGACTTATTGCTTAATACAACACTTAAACAATAAAAAAAAACTCAATAATTTTAGAGAATCATTAATTTTCCAAGTTGATCCTAGGTTGAAAAAAATATTATTTAATGAAAATTATTAATTGATCGATTATTAATTTATTAAGGTTATACTGTATTATACATTCAGTAACTACTCGACATATGAATCATTTAGCTACTAATAAATATTATGAATCCTGCTGTAACCTTTCATAATTCAGTATTGTCTTCCATCCTATAAACAAAAAAGGTTGTCTTCCCAAGCTGCATCCTGCTGTAACCGAACAATGGCATCTTCAACATCCTATTCTCTCCGGTTCAAAATATAACTAACTGTGTTTATCAAGCCAATACTTTACAAGCCAATACTTAGAGACTGTTTTTTTGTTTATTTGATAAGTCTTAGAGACTGTTTTTATCTCTTTAAAATTTAGATTATTTAAAAAAAAAAGTATTTTAAAACTCAACTTTTAATTTTAATTTTTAATTTTTAATTTTACTTTTTAGGGTAATTTTGTTAATAAATAAAAATTATATTAAAAAATTTAAATGCAAACATTATTTCTATAACTTTTTTTTTATTATTTTTTTATAATTTTTTCAAACAATGAGAAAAAGAATGAGAAAAGGTCCAAAAACAAGTCCTTAAACAATCGATTTGGATAATTCTTGCATGCATCCTGTGTCTTTCGCCTCTGCTTGCACTGAGTAAGCAAATGCTGATTCCCCAACTCCCATCATTTCTTCTTCTCCGAAAATGAAGTTCATGACATAACCAATACTTCATTTGTTAGCGAAACTCAGTTTCTTATGATCAATCGTGTCAACGCGGATTGTAATTGTCCATCCATCTCCTTCTTCAGTCCAAGGAATACCCTCCTTTTCCAGAAGCCTCGTGACCTACACGCAGAAAAGTGTAATCGTTTTAACTCATTGTTGGCAGGGAGACCACTTCTTTGTAACATTCCATTACAGTTATAGTCAAGACACATTGTAAGATATTCACATGTTGAGAAACAAATGCTACACATGCATGTATTGGGAATTTGGCGATCATACCAGACGTTTCCTTTGTCTGTCTCGATTGTCTTCAATGTTGTTACCTGCTACAAGTTTTATGTAGCGATAAACTGATTAAAAACAAGTGTTAGAACCGGCTCAACACGCAGAGAAAAAGAAGACAGGCGATGATTAGTAGTGGTAGCTCACGTGTCAAACCAGACAAAGAGGTCAACTGAAGTTTCACATGCTTCAGTGCCTCCTTTGGCTCAAGCAGACTCAAATTGACAGGAAATATTTCCCCGTCACTGCAGCATAAACTGCGGTTAATGAGTATAGATGCAACAAGGAATGCAAAGAATGGATGAGTTTAACTATGTGATCTAACCTGTCCCCAATGGACCTTTGAGCAGATTTTTCATCAGCTTCTCGAGCCTTCCTCATGAAATAGTTACCCTAGAACTCCACAACATAAAATGATTAAATGATTTAATGATTACAATTATCACAGAAAGGAGAAACTAAATTAGGCTTTCCTTTTACATATAATAAACATGCATGGATTAAAGATCAACCGGTTAATAGGTGCATATGCAAGAATCTGAAGAACTAAAGGTCAAGTTAGCATACCTTTTCCAGTAGCTGTTTTGCAATTTCAAAATCCTTCTTAGACAATGCATCTGCTCCCTATAGCACAAAATAAAAACATTCATCCAAGTAACCAGTAAGTCAAACAAATGCTACTGCATGTATGAACTTATGTTATTGCTAAGTCATGGAAAGCATGATAAAAAAGCACAGTAAAGTTGGGTCTTGAACTATGGTTGACTGAAGACTTACAGCTTGATAATATTCTTTCCTCATATTCCTGTACTCCATTGCAGCTTTGCGCAAAGCCTCATAGCCATCCTCATTTTCTTCGTTATCTAAGAAGCAACATTCGCATGCAACAGAAAGATCAAAGCAATGATGTGACACAAATCAGAGTATACATTCAGTGTAATTAATGCCAAAGATATGTCTCTTTATGCTCTGGAGTTCCATAGATGTTTTGAAGCAAGCTTGTTATTAGCAAGTCATTACCTCATCTAGAGTCCTGGAGCATTAAATAGTAAACTAATAGCTTAGTGACTTTGATACGAAACACAAGAAGAGAAGTGAACCATGATCCAGAGTAAGGCTTACTTATTCCATTAACTGGATTTCTTGTGATAAAAGTAAAATCTTCTATTATCTTCTCGTCTAGAGGTTGAGTCACAACATGATCATCTGATGGCCGCCGATTTTGCCTTGGAGGTGGGAGCACCTGCTCCTCATCACCTCTGACAGAGACTTTAAACATTGCCTCTAAAAGTTCTCTTTCGATTGTTTTTCCTCTACTGCTGGCATCAATATTCAGCGGCCCTCTACAGGTTAGTAAAGGATACACAGATCAACAATGTTGTGAAGAGGAGAGAGTTTTTTACGTATCAACCGATTTCCAAAACTTTGATACCTTGTAGTAAGATCATTACGTGGTGATTTCGTCCTAGGAGACGTGGACTCCTGGTCAAAGTAAATCTTCGTAGACTGTGCATTGCACTAATAATGCAAAAGAGTTCAGTTTTCAATCGTAAATAATTAAGTCCGCAAAATGTAAATTAGCAGGACATTAGCTAACATATACTCATTGAAAGCAGCTCTTTCTTAGAGTAAAGTGAAACCTAAAGTTCTTGTAATCTTATATGTTTCTGACATCACAGTTACCCCAATTCAAGATAGTTTTTGATGCATACATTTGGCATATATTATATGAAAAAAAAATCCAAGGAGGAGGCCTCACAGTTTCTGCAGCTACACCTAATATATCATCAGTCTTCTCTAGTGTTGCTGCTGAAAGATCAAGAAGCTTATCGAAGGTCTGCATAGTTTTAGGAAAATAAGTTAGCAACAAACAAGATGAAAAAAAATGATATTAAATGAAATCATGAACAAACAAAGCCTAAAGGTTGTGATGATAATACTGAGTACTGACTGTCAGAAGCTGATAAAATTTGAACAAAAAATACTTACCTTTGAAAGGTCGTACCCACATTGACCTGATATATTAGAATACAACGATGAGATACAGCTATGACAGTATATTAACTGAAATGGAAATAGAGAATCAACTACAGATACTGTTTTCATGGCAAAGATTCATAGAAAGACAGAACTCTACATAAGCTACATGCTA
>JAOWBN010231559.1:0-12563 GCA_028565015.1 Pinguicula moranensis
TATTTTCACTTACACAACCACACCCGTATGCTTGCGGTAAAGTGAGTATTTTTAGGTAATTTAACTTGATTTTGTGCATAAATTTATTATACCTAAAAAAACCATCAATTTCCAATTCAGTGAATTATGAGAACAAAAACATGTTGTCTTCATCAGATAATGTGGTTGAAACTGGAAGATCCAGGGATGGCCTTCTCCATGGATCCATGGAGAAATGAGATGAGAAGTGGTCTGTAATGTTATTCTTCAAGCTAGCAACATCATCTATCTAGACGTTTCCAAAGTTCAGTTCACAAATTGAGTTTCTTCTATAGTTACTCTTGAATTTCGAGTGAAAAGAGCTCATGCTATCGTCACCTTCCTTTATCCATTTAGCCCTTGATTTTCAAACAAAAGTTCTTAATCTTAAAGAGATTGCTGTAACTGAGAACACAATATTCTCCTTTCCATCTGGTCATCAACCGTTTGGACTTTGCACTCCAGGGAAATATCAATAATGTTCATCTGGCGCTTGATTTCCTCTGTTTTTTGTCAATCAAACCAAAGACATTATTGTTCCATTCGCTAAGCTTGAAAAGCTTCAGTTTCGCACATAAGACATAGTTATTGAATCCTGTGATATCAAAAGAAGACCACCAATTCTGCACTAGCTCCAGAAAGCCTGGATGTTATCCCCAATAGTTCATGAAACGAAAAGCTTTTGGTCCCCAATTAAGTTCCTCTGTTTTGATCATAATTGGGCATTGATCTGAGAGGCCCCGGATTAGACCATCTATAAATTCCTCTCCACTTTTGAAGACACGATTCAGATAATAAAAACATGTCCAATCTACTATAGCAAGCAGCGTCCCCACCCCCCACCCCCCGCGAAACACATGTGAATTTAGTCATGTGCATCGGTAAGTCCATTAGAGCAGAGACTGCACGCGAGGAGACATGATTCTTAAGTTGGATATGAGTAAAGCCTTTGATCGAGTAGCTGTTTTTCGTAGTTTTGGATTCTATGACCTTTGATGGCTGAGGCAAGATGCTTCACTTCTTGCCTTCTCAACTCGGTTTGCACCCCACGATTGCAGACTTGCCATAAAAATGAATAATCTATCCTCCCCGGACATGTTGTGAATATTCAGCGTAAGTGTTGTGAACTCAATCTTAGGCCATTGTAATCAACCTTAATATGAATATATATATATATAAATTTATCTGTACAGTATATAAACACCATTACGACCACTACCCTATGTATTCACCGGTATAACGGTATTCCCTATGATTTTTTTGTTTTTTTGGGTACTTATTGTCCATAATTTGTTGATAGCAAGAGTAGATTAATTACTTACTTTAATAGGCAACAGTCTTTCATTACATGAAGACCGAAATTTCACTCACGTTGTTGATGGCTGAATACAAGCTTACATTTGTGTATATGTTTGTCCTTCAGACCACAAATTAAATTGGAATCCTTGATAAGACCTCTTTCAATTACAAGATCTTTCATATTTTCAATGGAACTTTGTATATCGTGGCATAGCTCATAAGAATCTGGGATCATTTTTTCATCAGCAGCCAAACAAATGACAAGCTTCCTGGCGTAAGTTAGGAAATGTATGAGCAATGCCTGAAAAAAATAATGACGATAAGATATATATAAAAAGACTCGAACATTTCGAGTGAGACAACATTCCACTTACTTGAGGGTATCCACTGACAGTTGGAGCTATGTAACTCAATGGATGACCAAATAGAATGATCTCCTCTTGGGGTCCAAATAAGTTCGAGACACCTGCTGTGATATTGTTACAGAAATTACGCACAATTTCAGCTGCAACCTGTTTATAAAAAAAATAATATTTTAAAGTAACATTTCAATAAAAGAGGGTTGATCTTCAATGAATCTAAACCCCTAATCACACATGCATATATAGGATTGCCTACCAGTTGTACAAAAAATTGTTAGAAATAATCTCCTACCTGGTCTACACTTCTGTATGCAAGGAAGATCGCCTAGAATAAAACTCTAGCGCAAATTAATGAAAAAGAGACTTTGGGCCCGTTTTGCGCAACCTTCTTAAAATTATAATTGGCTTTTAAGAACCTCGAAATACGAGATTGATGAGTTATTTTTCGAAAAAAGGTGCTTATAATCCACTTATAATTTTAAGAAGGCTGCGCAAAACAGGGGCTTAATCAGTTAACAAAACACAACCGTTGGATCTAAGATAGCCAACGGTTCAGATCATCAAATTTATAATGGCAAAATCGTAAATTCACAATTTAATCATATTTCGAAACTTTGAATATGCACAAGGGTATAACAGTAAATTCACACAATTTAATGTCAAAAGCGTAATTTCAAATTTATTCAAGGACATTTTTGGTACTCCACTCAACAATCTCCACCTTGATGTATCAAAAATGTCAGAACATTCAAAAGTTAAAGCACAATATTTTGTAAGCTTAAAAACACAGCTTTCAGAGAGTTGAAACACAACATTTAGCAGCTTTAAACAAAAATTGAGTCACAAGGTTGAAAGACAGATTATATTATGCTACAAGAGCAAGGCCAAAATCTCTCATAGCTCTTCTAAGAACACACAAGTACATTATCAACAAATTCCAAGCAAGCTTATATTTTTTTTATTAATAATATTTTTTTTTGTATATTTTTGACCTTGAAAAAAGTTGCTCTCCTAAATTTGTTTGTGCTCCCTTTATAATGGCTCATGGATGAAGCTTTGCATCTAATCTAGTTGCTGTGATGAAAGTAGTGAGTACCATTCAAGATTTTGATTCTCGAATAAGTCGTTCTCATTCCTGGACCAAATTTTTTTTGGAGTGAAATAATTATTTTCGTTACTAGACTACACACATGAACTCTCAAGATTTTCAAGAGTCGAGAATTTCGAATGCCCCCTTTTTTTTTTTTTCCTAATGGGCAATTTTGCCGTTTAACTCGGTCCATCGGTCCACCGTGGGATTGAACCGAACCCAACGTCAATGGTCCAGAATCTACGTTGTAATTCTTGCAATGCAAACTAGACATGTCCAAAACGGCCTTCGTGCCCGGGCAACCCGCCAAGAATCTACGCTGGAATTCTTCCAATGCAAACTAGACATGTCCAAAACGGCCTTCGTGCCCGGGCAACCCGCCCCTGGCGGGCTATGCCCGGGTCGCGAAAAATGCGACCTGCGGCACGGCGGGTCCGGAATTTTCCGGATCCGCCGATACGGCAGACGGTTAATCTGGTCGGGCCCATTTTTAATAATAAAAAAATCAAAAAAAGTCGTCGGACCCGGCGGGTAGCCCCCGGGCCCGGAGCGCGAAATCGAGACAAAAATAAAAAAATAAAAAAAATAAAAAGGACGGTCGCGCCGTGCGGCCCGTCAAAACTGCCAGAAATTGCACTTTTTCGACGGGCCGGGTAAGGGCACGGCTAGGGGTGGCCAAACGGTACGGGTCGGGAATCGGGGATCGGGAAACCCGAAGACCGAATTCCCGATTACCCGAAAATGTCGGGTAATCAGGAATTCGGGACGGGTTCGGGTTTTGGGTAATCCGGATATCGGGTATCGGGTATCGGGAAATCGGGTAAAAAAAAAAAAAATTACGTTAGAAAAAATCGGGTATTCGGGTATTTCCCGAACCCGTCCCGATACCCGAATACCCGATTTTTTCGGGTAATCGGGAAATCGGGACGGTATCGGGACCGAATTTTCGGTCCCGAACCTTATCGGGACGGGTTCGGGAAACGGGAATACCCATCCCGATATCCCGTTTGGCCACCCCTAACGAAAACGATGTGTTCAAATAGCCAATGGGGGGTCTCATCAGTCGAAGGAGTTGGATCTATAGAGATATCTTTGTCGCTACAGTTGAAAAATTGCCTATATATCCCATCTCTTTCCTGCAAACTATTATATGTGAGCCATGTTCCTGAGGAATTAAACTGCAGAGTTCTTATTTATCCTCACTTCTGTCTCTTGAAGGATCTTCGGACCAGGGGGATTATTGGGCGTGACACTAAACATGACAGATTATACTAGGTGGACGAGGTCGCCCACCCTGGTGTTGCATTGCTTTCTTCTGGTTCCATAGATATACAATTGTGGTTGTGGTGTCGTCGCTTGGGACATCCGTCATTCAATATCTGAAAATTTTGTTACCTCATTTATTTTCAAAGAAGACCGACTTTGTTTGCGATATTTTTTGCTTAGCAAAAACTCATCGTCAGTCATATGCATTGAATAACTCCCGTAGCACTTCAACATTCTCATTGGTCCATTATGATGTGTGGGTTCCTGCTCCGGGTACAGTTTTTGGTGAATATAGATATTTTTTCTTATTTATTGATGGCTATTCTCGAATGGTCTACTTTATGAGTAATAAATCTGAAGTATTTTCATGATTTGTTGCATTTTATACGATGATTGAAACTCAATTCAGATGAAAAATCCATCCTTCGGTCTGATAATGGTGGAAAATTTGTGAATCGGTCCATGAAGGATTTTTTCCGCGTTAGAGGGATTGTACATCAGACTACGTGTGCTCATACTCTTAAATCATCCCAGAAATTACTCGAGCCCTGATGATTGATTCTCGAGTCCCAGAGTCTTTTTGGACAAAAGCAGTGGCCACTGCCGTTTATCTCATCAACCGGCTCCCTACAAAAATTTTGAATCTCAAAACTCCTGTTCAGATGTTAGCTACATTCAGTGAAGTACCTGCTTCGCTTGTTTTATCCCCTAAAGTATTTGGTTGTTCGGTGTATATCCATATCCCGAAATCTGAACGGATGAAGCTGAATCCCTGTGCTTTAAAGTGTGTATTTGTGAGATATGGAATTAACAAAAAAGGGTATTGGTGCTTTCATCCCGCCTCGGACCGGATGTATACAACAATGAACTGCAACTTTCTCGAACATGAGTTCTTTTACTCAACCAACTCCAGCGGCTCGGGGGGGACATCATTACCTCCAGATCCCTTGAATTGGTTGATTGATGCTCCGGTCCTACAATCTCCTGCAGAATACATAGTACAATCGTCTTCTTCCGTGCTCGCATCAACATCCACCTCATCCGAAAATCCTGAGGTATGTAATGCTACTGAGCAAACAATTGAAACAATACCAGTTATTCATTCTGACAATGCAGAACCAGAAGAAGAGGAAGAAAGGACCTAATATATGCTGCCTGCTCGAAGCACACAAGGAATTCCAGCAAAGCGGTATGAACCTGAGCATGTACCTCGAAAGTCAAAATATCATATGGCTAATCTGGCCAAGGGAAGCTAGTCTTAGTCCGCTAAAGCATTTATGACCACATTATATTCTGAAAAAAATCCTACGACAATCCATGAGGCACAAGGAAGTTTTGAA
Organism: Pinguicula moranensis; assembly: GCA_028565015.1. NCBI lineage: Eukaryota > Viridiplantae > Streptophyta > Magnoliopsida > Lamiales > Lentibulariaceae > Pinguicula > Pinguicula moranensis. The sequence goes on from JAOWBN010231559.1 coordinate 5,376, forward strand.
TGGAGACAAGCAATGGCTAGTGAGATGAAAACACTTGTAAAAAATGAAACATGGCAGAAGTGTGTGTTGCCCCATGGAAAGAAAGCAGTTGGATACAGATGGGTTTTTACAATCAAACATCAAGCTAATGGGACAATTGAAAGGTACAAAGCGAGAAATGATATAGCGCACGACCCACATTCGCGCACAACCCGCACGACCCAATTTTGGAGAGAGAAGTCGTCTGAGTTTCTGACGGAAATCATTTGGGAAGCAGAATTCCGTCTCCTTCTCCGCACATAAATTAGATCTCCTACGACGTCGTCGTATTTGGCGCCTAACAGCGCAGTGGAGACGGCACGCCAGACCGAACGGCGCTTCGACCCAAATCCGCAAGCGTCGACTACGGTGAAGTCGACAGAACCCAGAAATTCTTCAAAAATTAAAACCCAGACACGATAGCGGTGAAGTCGACAGAACCCAGAAATTCTTCATAAATCAAAACCCAAACACGATAAACTCGAAAAAGTGAAGAAAGTAAAGCAAAACATCGTTGTACCTGAAGACCTTCCTCTGCTTTTGTCTGCACATCGTAGGGAAATCATTTGGGTCGTGCGGGTCGTGCGCGAATGTGGGTCGTGCGCTATATCATTTCTCGTACAAAGCTCGGTTGGTTGCAAAGGGTTATACTCAGACTTACGGGATAGATTATTTTGAAACTTTTTCGCCAGTTGCAAAGATTGACATTATTCGGGTACTATTCTCTATAGCAGCCAACCGGGAGTGGCCTTTGTATCCGTTTGATGTTAAAAATGCTTTTCCTACATGGTGATTTAGAAGAAGAAGTTTATATGGAACCTCCCCCTGGTTTTACGAGTGAATTTCAACAAGGAGAAGTGTGTCGATTAAGGAAAGCTTTGTATGGACTGAAACAATCTCCAGGAACATGGTTTGGCCAGTTCACTATGGCTATGCGGAAAAATGGATTCAAGCATAGTAACTCCGACCATACATTGTTCACAAAGAGGCGAGGAGAATGTATTATGTGTCTAATTATTTGTGGATGATATGGTGATCATGGGTGATGATGAAGAGGAGATTACACTACAGAGAAAAAATCTCTTCCGGGAATTTGAGATGAAAGACTTGGGGAGATTAAAATATTTCTTATGGATAGAGGTTCTGAGGTCACACACATGAATCTTTATCTCACAAAGAAAATATATTCTAGATCTATTGGCAGAAACATGGTTGATGGATTGTCGACCTGCAGATTCACCGATGATGGCAAACCACAAGCTCAAAATCGACAACAATATCCCTCATGCAGACAAAGAAAAATATCAAAGATTGGTTGGTAAACCGATTTATTTATCCCATACTAAACCCGATACCGCATACTTAGTAGGGGTAATAAGTCAGTTTATGCATAGACCTCAGGAGGAACATATGGAAGCAGTACTGAGAATTGTGCGGTATTTAAAAGGTACATGAAGTCAAGGGATTATGTTCAAAAACCATGAACATCTGAATGTTCATGCATACACAGATGCAGATTGGGCAGACAGTCAAACTGACAGAAGGTCAATCGCAGGATACTTTACCTTTGTGGGAGAAAATTTAGTGACATGGAAAAGCAAGAAACAAAATGTAGTAGCATTATCTAGTGTTGAGGCTGAGTTTCGTGAAATTGCTCAAGGACTCATAGAAATTATATGGATAAAGAAGCTACTAGCCGAAATAGGATTCCCTATTTCCCAACCATGTCCACTAATGTGCGATAACAAGGCTGCAATCAGTATTTCAGAAAATTCAGTTCAACATGACCGCACGAAACATATAGATGTTGACATACACTTCATAAAGAAATATCTTGAAGAAAGTAATGTATGCTTCCCATTTGTACGATCAGAGGATCAACTAGTTGATGTGTTTACTAAAGTTGTAACAAGTGATGTTTTTCATGAGGTATTACTCAAGTTGGGTATCGAAAATCCTATAACTCAACTTGAGGGGGCGTTAGAATTAATCAATTAAGGAGGATCTTGTTAACCCTATGTAAAATGAATGATTACTTGATTATAGAGATCTTTTTCTTATCACATGATCTTCCCAATCTAGATAACCCCTAATCAACTTTAAATGTACAAAAAAGTTTATCAATGAAAAATAACAAGAATTGAGATTTTACAATTCCAATAAGTTTTACGTTTGTGCCGCTCTGCAACAATTAAAACCTAAATCCTACCTTAAGTGCACGTTGTGCGAATTATCGAAAACCCTTGAGTAGATATCACCACCAAGGGCCAAGACATGCAAATTCCCCTATCAACCAAACCAAACTTTTATCTTTATAAAAATGCTCTCATCTTTTTGCCTGGAAAAACTATAAAATTGCACGCACTATCACTTCCTTCCATTAGAATCCCATCCACTAGATACTATAATACGCGAATCGGAAACAATTTTTGTGATAGTGCCTTCACACCATAAAAAGCGTACAAGCAAAAGCCGCGACTGCTACTTGAGGTTATTCGACAATGGAATTTCGGTAGCCTTAGTGATAGTCAAACAAGCCCGTTAAAATGGGCATAGCCCGTTATTGCCTACCAAAAATGGGAAACGGGGTGTGGCAGACAATTTATTAAAAATGGACAGGCTTAGCCTGCTCATTTTCTTTGCAGGCGGGGCACGGGTTCAATTTTTAAGCATGCGATTTTGGTCCACCTGTGCTTTTTTATTAAAATAATAAAAAAATAAATTAATAATAAAATAATAATAAATAAATAAATGAATGAACTGACAGGACTTAAATCCTAAACGGACGGGCCTGGACTGACCCATTTTTTGTAAAATGGGCCGGACAGACTAATAAGGGGGGTGTTTCTTTTTAAGGTGGTAGATTTTTTTAAGGTGGTAGATTTTTTTACATCCCTGGTGCTCCACAACCATCGGCCAACGCCAACGGGTATGGGTGCCTGTTTTTAAAAGGCGTGGAATTAAGATCGAAAGTGAGTTGGTTCTAAAAATAATTTATCGGGATCAAATTTTTTTCTCAAAATTTACATACACTTGTAGTTTTCTCTAAAAAATAATTTACCTGTAAAATTTTTTGGGGTAGGGCATCTGCCCGCCCCGCCACTTTTTCTAAATATATGCATACATTATCTGTGAGAGTTGATGCCTTTGGCTCCAATTTGCTTACCCACTGGGGAATGGGGATTGCATTTTTCACATGGAGATGGAGGGTTATCATGTCTCCAAGTTTATTTGTAGAGTTGAGAGAAAGCTGTACGATTGAAATTGGTCTCTTGTCTAATAATAGTGTTATGAGGTGTTTACAAGTTTTTGTGCTTATGTAGAAGTAGCTTTTCAAATGAGCTTTTATGAAGAAGTTGGAAAATATTTGCAAAATATGTTTTACTACAACAAAAGTCAGAAATATAGTGTTTCTAGATTATTATTATTTCAAAAGTTACTTTTCTTAACTTATAAATGAAAATGACAAAAATATTTTCGGATTAAATTTTTATGGGAATATTGAATTGTTATGAGATTAAGAATGTCTGAAATTTAAATTTTTAAATAATAACAAAATTGTCACCGCCAAAAGAACTCCAAAAACTACCCTAGAGAGACTTCTGACTTTTGGGCTTTTTTTACTTCTCCACCGTCAAAAGACAAAAGTCAAACGTCAAAAACCAAAATTGCAAATACTCCAAATAGACTTTTCCACTGTCAAAAGCCAAAATGTGTTTTTCAATGGAATTTGCAACACACCCTCTCACTCTCGTATGTGTTTTTACACACGGAAGAAATAAACTATCAATTGCAGAGTTTCAGAAAATGAGGAATCTCTAGAATATCAGAAATTTCAAGTCATGAAAGAAGAAGTATATTACAAAAAGTTAATGTAGAATTTCATAGATGGGAGGTAGGGCTAGGCATTCAGAATTCAGAAATTTCGATTTCAAAAATTTTCCGAATTCCGAATTGCGATCTAAAATCTCAGTTCCGAATTATATTTTGGATCGAAATATGATTTCAGTTCCGAATTATATTTCGGATTGGATCGAAAATATAGGATGGGTTTCCAAATTTCCAAACTTTATTTTTAAAAAAATAATTTTTTCCAAAATATTTCCAAATTTTCGAAATATTTCCGAATTTCCGAAAAATTTCTTCTAGGTCTCCAAAATATTTTTGAATTTCAAAAATATATTTTTTAATTTTTATTATTGTTCAAAAATTCTAAATTTTTGAATTCCGAACCGATTTTCAAATTTTCGATTCTGAATTCCGAATAACTATATGGAATGGATCGAAATTCAAACTTCGTTTCCGAAATTAATTTGTTTTGAATAAAAAATGGGCATTTTCGAATTCCGAATGCTCAACCCTAATGAAAGGACCCCGGGCAGTAGAGGAGAGGATGAGATAATTTATAAGTTGGTAGAATATGGTAGACATGGCCCCACACTGGAGGCCATGGCTCTTGTAAATAGGATGGACGAAAGGGCTGACGGGTCCGGGCTGCCAGATGACGGCCCATAAATTTGAGTTACAATGATAAGAGTCTCTGCAGAAGGCGGCCCAAAATGAATTCTGCAAGGTTGGGCCACTGAAGGGAGCCCAAAATAAATTCCACTAGGCTGGGCCGGGGCAAAAAAACTAGAAGAGTGACCGCCCGAAGCAATCTGTTTGCCAAACTGTGGGTTGGGACAGAGAGCCCATGGAAATAGCCACCAGAATAAGCTTGCTCGCTAGCCTGGCCAAGACAGGAAGCCAACAATAATTTAGCCCACCATGAAAATATCCAGAGGCTACGTTTGGTAGCCGGACAACTGTTATCCGACTTCGCGGACAACTATGGGATTTGTACGGTGAAAATTGTGTAACCAGGCGTTTGGTACCGGTTTTGTGGGACAACGCAAAGACAGGATTTAGCAGGGTAATACGTCTGTCCGTGTTTGGTAGTAGCGGATAACTTATGGATCACGCCGGCTAGTTTTACTATTAAAGTGGAAATTCCAAAATTGGCCTTGACTGCATCCTTGCTAAATGCCGATTTCATCTGATTTCCAATTTCTGGAACCCTATTTCTCCAAATCTAGCCAAATCCGAATGGGAGATTCACCAGGAGAATTCGCCGCCCAGTCGTCGTCGCCGCCCCCTCCAGCCGTGAGACGTCGTCTGGTGAAGCCGCCAACCAGATTTTCCTTGCGCATGTATGCGCGTGCATACAATGAGAGCACTCGGCCGCCCGTGAATCGCCCACCTCCGGCCACGGCGGTACCGACTACACCACCTGAACGCCGAACCGGAGACACTGAAGACGATCCAATCATCATCGATGGCATAGATCCAATTCCGATTGTGCATCGCCAAGAATTTCCAGCGGCAAGTTCCGCTTCTTCCATCACAAACGAATATTTCACTTAAAATGTTATCTAGGATTTCTGTTTGGATTCGCACGATTATGTATTTGCTAATCTGATAATTACGCTTTATCGTTAACATCTACCATCACTTGATGGATTTATCTTTGTCGGTTGATTATGATATGCTACACTAATTTTCAAATAACTTCTCTGCAATTAGATTTGTGGTAGCAGTAGTCTGTGTTACTAGTATTGTTTATGTTGAGTTCGCTTTGGTTTGGATTAGAATGAATTGATGCAATCTAGGCCTCATCAAACCGTGAGTCTGATAGTTTCCTGATAAGGCCTCATCAAATCGTGAGTGTTCTGAGCCTTATTATTTGTATTCTTACAGCTTATTATTTGTGTTCTGAACCTTATTATTAGTGTTTTTGGTTAGCTTATCATCAACATGAGTTAACTAGTCCTCAATATTGTACCAAATCTTGTTCACCAATATTCCTATTTAGGGTGAGAACAACGCATCTAACAGGGATTAAAAGATTGTTGCTCCACCCATTTCACTAATTGACATAGAAACATAAATAACAACGGCATTTTTATTCACTAGTCTGCTCTCCCGGCTACTCAACACAGTCAACAGCAGATCGCCGCCGGAGTCACTCACGCGATTCGTTTCCGTTATTTCTCTATTGCCCAGAAATTATTTCAAGGTCCACAGTTAATCTTCTTTCCTCCTTGGCTACTCACGCGATTCGATTCGACTCGACGTCGGTATATTCTATCGTTCGATTGATAGCGGAAATAATTGCTGCCTCAGTTACATTTTTTGTAATACCCATTTGTATCTCGTCATTTTTGTTAAGCCTCTGACCACTATTTGTTTGTCGTGTTTATCTTACTTTCCGAATCTTTGCTGGGATTTTCGTTTTTGTTGAATTTGGGTTCAGTTGCTGAGTTGCTAGATGTTATATTGCAAGGTTTCTTACGGTGCTTCTTTGATTTGCTTGTTTTGTGCATTTCTGATCCATTTTCGTTGCCTTCCTTGTAAGAGATTGCTTCTGGGTTCTTGGTCCCTTCGAAAACTTTGTTTGGAACTATAGAAATGATGTCTGAAGATTGCTAATCGAGAAAACCAAACTAAACCAGTAAATCCCGCTCTCAAGCAGGGTCTGAGGAGGGTGAGATGTACGCAGTCGTATCCCTACCTCAAAAGAGATAGAAACTATTTGTGTAGATACCCAGCTCGGAAGGTGAAGATTGCTAATTGAGAAAACAAATAAAAACAATGCTTATGATGTTGTGTCCGTCATGAAGTCTTGAATATGAGAATATGTATTTTTTATCATCATGTGTTTTGTGGGGTACCAGGATTTGAATCTAACATCCATAAAATATTAGGCCTAGAACTAGAGCTGCGGGTTTCAACATCTTGTATAGACTTGCTTCAACTTGTGACTAAGTAGTATTTGATCATTCTTTTGCTCAGGACATAAAGATTTGGGCCACATTTTGATTTGCATAAATACTCGTCCTGATAAAAGAGTGTAGCTCAGAATGATGCTAATATGGAGATGTCTTTTATTGAATCGTCAGTACCACATGGGAAAAAACTTATGTATTGTATGACTCTGAGATAGTATGTGAGAATATATTCATTGCTAGTGTATTTTACCAGAAATGCTTTATCAATCTTCTCTTATTATGAACCTCTTCGTGACTCCTTAGAAATCAGAAGTGCATAATGACAGTTCCATTAACGTCTGTCTTGCACTTGATTCAACTCATGACTTAGCAGTATTGATCATACCTTTTTTGCTCATGTTAT
>JAOWBN010231570.1:0-12562 GCA_028565015.1 Pinguicula moranensis
GTTTTGGCAATCAAGGTTATGTGTGTTGCATTACTGCCCCTTGCTAACCTTCCATTCCGATAAAACTCTCTCATCAGTTGCATGATATCATACTGCATTAGGTGTTGTAAGTGCTTTACAAACTTAAAATTGAACCTATCCAGACCAGGGCTCCTATTACTGCCACACCCCTTAATAACTTCATCGGTTTCCTGCTCTGAAAATGGTGGCATCAATTCTGTTGCACTGTTTCTGTCCAGCCTTTAAAGATCTTATTAAAAACTAGAGGTCTTCTTTCCATAGTTTCAGTAAACCTATCAGCAAAATGGTTCAAGAAGCACTTCTTCACCAAAGCTGATTCATTAATCCATGATGGTCCGACCCACACCACATGTATAGTGCTTCTCCTCCTATTGTTATTAACTATCCTATGGAAATATGCACTATTATCATCACCAAATTTCAACAATTTAATCCTTGATTTATGGAATAGATCAATGTCCAATTGCCTAGTAACCTTATCCAGTTTCTCCCTGAGAGTAAGAAGTGACTATTCCTCGTTTACACACATAGGCTCATCTTCCATCTCAGCTGCCAGATCCCTTGTTGTCAAGATGTCTCGGTTAGCTGTTCTATTCCACACCCTGATCCCTTCTTTAACTTCTTTTAACCTGTCTTTGATCCTCTTGCTGGCATACTCGAAATTCTCTACACTATTCCATGAATTATCCACCAGTATGTTGCATTCCCTATCTTACAACCACAGAGGTTTGGGTCCCCAGTCATGCACCTTTGAATTCAAGGTTACATGACAATGATCAGAGTCATCCTTGTCTAGACTAGTCTGCTTCCACTACAGATTCGGACTAAGACATACATTATTCACCAAGAATCTGTCGAAGCGACTCATAGCCTTCAGAGACTTCAAATATCATGTATATCTCATATGCTCCATCCTTAGGTCCTGCAGCCCCATGGATGTAACAAACTCCCTGAACACACTTGTTTCTTCCTCATAACTATGTTGTGTTGTGCCCCTCCTTTCTCGGATGTCCAGCATAGAATTGAAGTCACCCATTAAGCACCATTTCTCCTGTGTTTTATTAACCATTATGTCACTCAAATTAGACCACTGCCTTTTTTTATTGCTTAAATCTATTGGACCATACACACTAATCAGATTAGCAGTTGCATCCAAATTAGTCCAAATTAGACCACTGCCTTTTTTTTATTGCTTAAATCTCCTTCCCATTGTCCAGATACTCCGGAAAATCCCTCCCCATCCATTATTTCTCTCCTGTATAATTTATCCTTGTCCACATCCAAATTAGTCCAGCCGACTGCCCTATAGAACCCTTATAACACCAGTCAAAATTCATATTGTACCATAAGTAAGCACACAATGCTCTATCCACATATTCTAGCTTTTTCTCTCGCAAACTCACAAAAATAGCCTTCACTTTGTCCAACAACTCCTTTACTCTCCTCCTCCTCCCCGGACCCCCAAGGCCTCTTACATTAAAAGTAAGAAACTTCATTTAAGGACCATTTCTTCGGCTCCCAAGGGGTATACTTGTGTCTGAGAGCCTTCCACCGGCTTTGTTGTGGACTTATTCATCTCCAAAACTAACGCATGAAACTCTTCATGGTAAGGATCATTTACTATTCCCAATTTAGCCCCTGCCTCCATAATTGAGGCTACTTCCACCTTTGCCTGTTCACCAGCACAGTTCTGGCATAATATTTCATTGCTATAGTATTTTGCAGTTGATCTTGTTATTTGGCCGATCCACACATCCGAGGCTGCCAAGTTGCTTGCTCTATCCGGATCTAGAGCATTTTGGGTTTGACTGCATGTTTTTGGTTCCCCACCTCATTTCTGATTTAGTACTACAACCTTTTTAGTAGGAGTTTTGTTTCTGTGCTCTTCAGACTGTGCCACAGTGGTGGAAATGCCTCCCCAAGGATATCACGAATGTCTGTAGACCCTACTAGCATATTGACTGCTTTACTTCATTCCACAGCAGTAGTTTTACTCTCAATCAATACTTGCACCTCCTTTTCTTCAACCTTCTCCTCACTATGTTAACTGAATCATCATCTACGATACTTTCCTGTTGTTTACAAGTCTCTCAAACTTGGCTGTCTGGTACCACCAAGACTTCTGTTTCCAGTATCAGTGCATCATTAGAAGTTGTACTTGCTTCTACCTCTACTAAACCTGGAGCCTGACTTTCCTGACTTACCTGACTCTCCCGATTCTCCACTTCCCCCACTTTCTCCCTTAAGCACTATCCCTGAAACTCATCCCCATCGCTTGAGCCCACTACATTGGCCTCCATAATGCCTTGAGCCAATTGTTTCCCGATCTTTGATTCCCCTAAGGATCCAAATATATAGTTAGTTGTGTCCAAGTTAGCCATTTTTGGGGGTTCAGGCCACCATTGGATTCTTCCAGGGATCCAAGTCTGACCTAGCTTTCCCAATTCCACCTTAATTGGCATTGACTCTATCCTCTGCTAACCCCTTCCTCCAATACTATCCATTATAGTAGCTAGTATCTCTTTACCTTCCACAATAACCACCAACATACTCTCTTTATTGCCTATTAGGTACTCAGGAACATTCTCAGCATGTTCCATTTCCCTAGAGTATTCAGAGTCTGAAGTAGACATTATTTCATCCTGCCATTGTTTGTAAGTGCCTCTCCTGCATTCTGATTCCACCAACTATACCATAAAATGCTTCCCATCAATATTAACCATCAGATTTTGAGCCACTATAGTGCCCACTTTAACTTGAAGTAGCACTTGTGCAGCTACCAGGTCCTTTCTTAAAATGGTATCCGGATCAACCTGAATGAATATACCTACATGGCTTCCTAATTCTTTTAGTACTGTTAGTGTCCATGCCTGGATGGGCAACCCGAATATGCTGATTGTACATGGCCTTACATCAACTACCTGTTGCTCAGACCATGGTGATACATCCACAAGCCAGATAGATAACCAGACATTGTCATTGCATATAAGATTCTTTAGATCAATGTCCTTCTCTTCCCATAACAAGATCATCCCCGGAGACATAGGACTAGCACTGATATTGAGATGCCCTGTAGTTGTAAGTGCAATCTGCACCTTTCTCCAGCTATCCGCCTCTTTCAGCTTGCCCACGTATGCCCTATTGAGCCATTCTTTATCTTTTGATGAGGTTGTGAAGGATAGGCTAGGGGCTAACACCCCCAGCTACAAGTCCGGGCTGGTTGGTTTTGCACTTGTGGATGCTCCCTCAGTTAAAGTCTTTCCCAGTATTCCAGGTGGTAGATAAGCCAATGTTGGCTGAACAGTCACCACTCCCACTTTACCCCTTGGACTGTCTTTTTCACCACCTGAGGTTGGTGGTCTATCCTTCCTATTTTCTTTGGGTATCTGGTACAGTTGGCCAGTAGACAAAACGACCCAATCCATGTGTTGTTGAGCCTATATAGCATCAGCTCCGTGTCCTCAACATCCTTATACTCCATAAAGTCGAAATAGTGAGCTCGTGGATTGTCTTCTGTCTCTATAGGATACTTTGTATCCAGTCTCTATCGCAGCTTGAAGGGAAATTAGTAATATAGAGGCTGCAAATCTGCTTATTCTTCGTCGCAAGTAGTATCTCTATGTTAGCCACCAGAGCTCACTGAGAGTACATGGAACAATACACCCAGAAAGCTATGCCAGCTTCAGACTCAAAACTAAACCGCAGGCTCTCAAATATGGCATAAGAATCTGGAATCAAATTGCCCCCAAAATCTTGAATCAGAGAGACAGTAAATCCTAAACAAATGCCAGGAAATGGAGCTGAAAGCAGAGAGAGCTAGTACTGATCAGATAACTACAGTAGCATCTATCAGTAACATTCAGCTCAGGGAAGAACTTGAGAAGATAACCAAACAATTGGGCAGTGTTGTAGTTCAGAAATCAAGAGTTAATTGGCTAAGACAGGGTGATGTTAAAAGCTCCTATTTTAACCAATTTCTCAAGAGAAATAGAAAGAAAAACACCATCAGAGGAATCTGGGAGTATAATCAAAGGCTGGAAGATCCTTATGCAATTAAAAACTGCTTCAAAAAGCACTTTGAAGAGAGATTCTCAGAAGTGAGTTGGCATAGGCCTAAGATCAGCAACATGAATTTTAAAAACCTCAGTCATGAGGCTCGAGGGTACTTGATCACACCTTTCACTGAAGTGGAGATCCTAACTGCTGTAGCCGGTTGTGGACAGAACAAAAGTCCTAGTCCGGAAGGCATAAACTTCAAGTTTATAAAGAAATTCTCATACCTAATGAAGGATGACTTATGCCAATTATTCAGAGAATTCTACAAAAATGCTAAGTTGGTCAGAGGCAGCAACGCTGCACACATCACACTGCTAGCTAAAACAGATCCATCACTCAGCTTCAACGACTTTCGGCCTATTACACTGACAGTGGCCATCCCTAAGATTATTTCTAAAGTCTTGGCAAATAGAATCAGTCACATCATAAGTGACATTATTGCACCAAATCAGATGGCGTTTATTAAAGGAAGAAAACTCTTAGATGGAGTCCTTGTCGTGTATGAAGCTATAGATGATCTGAAAGAAAAAAGAAAAAGGAAGCTATCCTCCTTAAAGTTGATTTTGAAAAGGCCTTTGACGTGGTTAATTGGGAATACCTCCAAGATATTATGATGCATATAGGGTTTCCTTTAATTTGGATATGTTGGATCCAAGAGTTGCTCAGTTCTGCATCTACTTCCATTCTCATTAATGGAAGTCTAATGTTTGAATTCCAACCGAAAAGAGGCCTACGGCAAGGCAATCCACTTTTCCCCTTCTTATATCTATTAGCTACCGAAGGCCTTTCCTACATGATCCAAAGAGCAGCAGAACTACAGATGCTAGGAGGAATACGAATTGGTGCATAAAACATTGTGCTAACTCATCTTCAATTTGCTGATTACACACTTCTCTTGAGAGAGGCTTCATGGAGTACAATTAAAGTCTTCAAGGCCATATTACTTAACTTTGAACTTGTCTCGGGTCTGAAAGTAAACTTCTGCAAGAGTAGTCTTATAGGGATCAAAATTTCTTCAAGAACTGTCCAAGAAATGGTAGCATTTCTTGCAAAACTGGAACTCTGCCATTCACTTATCTAGGACTGACACTAGGTGCCAACCTGAGGAAAAAATCAATATGGATGCCAGTCATTGAGAAGTACAACAGGACATTAAATAAGTGGTAGAACCAACAAATATCTAGTGGAGGGAAATTAACTCTATTGAATTTAATCCTTGCTGCTTTACCTGCACATTTCCTAGGTTACTTCAAAGCCCCTGCTATAGTCCTCAACAAGCTGAATTCCATTATGAGATCCTTTTTGGGGGGTTGCAACAAGGACAAAAGAAGGATCTGCTGGCTTGCTTGGAGTAAGATGATAACTCCAAATGAAAGAGGGGGACTCAGTATTAGGAATCTGCAATCTTTTAAACATTGCAATGCTTGGAAAATGGTGTGACTTAATTCTCTTCGATGAAAACAGCCTGGCAAAAGATATATTGCGCTCTAAATATGGACAAAGAGGTGTCATGTTATTAGGAGGCTTAAATGAGCTGAAGCTACCTATAGCCAACTCGAGCAGAAGAGTGGGTAGATCTCGAGTATCTTCATGGTTGAATATTTTACAAGATACAACAAACACTAATCAACTCAGGCAGATTGTAAAACTCAGTTTGGGAAATGGACTCAACATCAGTTTCTGGTCTGATCCATGGCACATGCACTTCCTATTATCTGCAAGATATCCAAGACTATTCAGAATCTCTACTAATCCAGCAGCTTACATAAGGAATATGGGATATTGGAATATCAATGTTGGTATGTGGAATCTTTTATGATGCAGAACACTATGGGAGTTTGAACAATCTAATCCATCATATCTCCACATTATGCTGCAAGGCATATCCCCCATAGACCGAAGGAATGTATTTGAGGGAGATAAGGATGGTAATTACACTGTCTCAACTTCTTACTCGAAGATTCTCAACTCCCTTCCAACACAATATTCCCTTGAAGGAGCAACCCTCTTACACATGGTATGGAATAAGATAACTCCTAAAAAAATAATGGAATATATGTGAACGCTACTGATGGAAGCTACTTCAAAAAGCCTGACCTGTGAAAGCTCAACTTTGGCACTGAAACATCATAACGGATTAGCAACCCCTCACCTGCACCCTCTGCAAATCAGCTATTGAACAGGAACCAATTACTCATTTATTCTACAACTGCTTGATTACTGTGCAAATTTGGAATGGAATATATGTATGGTTATGTAGTGAATCAGGAGCTTCACAGAACCTGACGCAGGCACCTACATTTCATGATTTTTGTGCTTTAAGACCACATGGTGTTAATCCTTGTGCATGGAAGTCTCTATGGTTTTCCATAGCCTGGCATATTTGGAAGTCACGAAATAAAAACACATCCAATCAGAGGAGAGCAATACAACTCAGATTACCCAAATCATACAGCATTCTACTTGGCTATGGTTAAAGGCAAAAAGAACAAATCACTTGTTTTCTTACAACCTTGTAGACTGGACTATGAGGCTAGAAACATGTATGAGTTTCAACATGTGAAAAAACAATGGCATGTCACAGCCTGGAAAAGGATTATGGACTGGTGGTCTGATCAGAGCCTCAGACTCTGATACTTTTTTTTTATTAGATAATTGTGTCGCTAACCCCGAATGCAGGAAATTTGTGTCCTGCACCCGAAGTCTTATTGCGTTCCCCATATCCGAAATGGCCATTTCCGGATGCACCCTACCCGAGTACACAACTCTCTATCCAGGTATCCTTCGGTCCCGTTGGGCCCTTCGACTATTCCCACATAACAGCGAATTTCCCCCACTGGGGACTCAAACCCTCAACCTCTTGACAAGCCAGGATATTGAAGGCCACATGTTTTGCCGTTAGGCTAGCATGCACCGTCTCTTACTCTGATACATGCAGACTCTAGTTTCTTGATCATGTTCCCTCCCCTCTTTACTACCTGTAGGTTGTATAAAAGTGCCTCATAGAATTTTGAAAAGTAGAGACTCATCAGCAATTGGTACCAGATAAATTTCTGAACATCCATATCACTCAACCCATCCATCTAATTTTCTTTGGTATTGGAAAGGATTAAATGTTTTAGCAGGATGTTATCATGACACTATGGTACATGTCTTATCTTTTTTTATATGTATGGTACAGGTAGCTACAAGAGACTACAAAGATCATTAGCAGCCTCACACAGGCACACACGAGTCCTCATATTGTATAATGAACAGGATGCTCTTGCTAACTGACAGGTCATCCGACAGAAGTTATCCTAAGACGGTTAACACATGGTATAGAGTTTTGCATCACTCTCAATCTCCGAAAACTTTCAGGCACGTAGGCTGAGCTGTGTACCAATCCATAGGATTGATAAGTTGACAGTACAGACTCCTACTGCTCATATTCTAAAAGTCATAGGTGAGTTGTGTACCATCCATAGGATGATAAGTTGACAGCTACGACCCTGGGCAAGCAATAAAATAAAAGGTATGGGCGACCTTCTTAGCGGAGGAGAAACGAAATGACTAATGTAAAATCAATATATTGAGTGTGTTTGGTGGCTGTAATCTTGGTAGCCCATTGTTTTTCTTTTGCCTTCTTTGGCCGGAACATTTTCTACAAATATTTTCTTTAGTTAATGAAATTTGGCTTATAAAAAAAGTCCGGTGGAAGTTGGTAGGTTATACCTCTGGCAGGAAGAAGCCCTTGATCTGGTAAACTTGCTACGTAATGACAGTGTGTGGATGTCAACCTGGCTAACTAACATCCACCCATGGACATCAACTATACCAGCAACCACCCGCCTCAACAAGATTGAGATATTTGGCCTGTCAATTGGGTACCTACATGGAAATAGACCCCATAACCACCAGTATAAGATACCTAGAGGCTGCGCAATTATTAATATAGGTAAATTTACATTCAACACTAGCAAGAAGGCTAACTATTGTGATTGATGGGATTTTATATATATATATATATATATATTGCGTATTGTGGAGGCTGATGCGTGTAGGTTCCATGTGGACCTATGGCCAGATTAAGTATCATCTGAGTGTTCTAATACTGTGCTCACTGGGGGATTCTTTGGCTTCTAATGTTGGTTGTGCAACCAAATAACTTGAACTGGACACAAACTGTGCCCAAGTTGTCCCTTTGCGGAATCATGTAGGAAAGAAGACTACACTAGAAGCCAAGGAAGATGAGAAGACTTTGTAGGGACCAATAATACCAATGAGACCTACATGGAGATTAGTACAACATTACTATAGCTAGATTGTCCCATGCCTATGGTTAATGATACAGAACCAAATACAGCACAAGGGATGCTGATTACTCAATGCCCTTCGTAAACTTTCCACCACTGGGAACAACAATTGAACAGATGCCTAAAAAGAAAATAGTGGCAGTTAGACCAAAAGGTGGAGGACCGACAACCATGAGTCAGACAAGGAGAGAGGCAGACCCATATAGAACCAACAACCTAAGAGCTTTTAGTGAATGGATTGGACAATTAGCCAAATCATCACACTAACAATCTGGATAGTAGTACCCCCACTCTGAGAATATCCATGTCTATACTAGCATAGAGCAGCTACGATCTGAAGCCAAATCCATTATAGATGTGGATAGTAAGCTAGGCATTTAATATGAACCCAATAGAGAAGACTTTAGAGATCTACTAATAGAACTCAGCCATAAACTTGAAGTCTTGCCACCACTACCTGCCAATGGGATAGTTGAGAATACAATAGTTATATGAAGCTGCTCACCTACAAAATAAGAGGCCTGGGAAACAAGGGACGGAGAAGGAGAACTAAACAGCTAATCATGACACAAAAAGTTGATTTTATCAGTCTCCAACAAACAAAGATGGAAAGTATTGATAGAAGCCTATGCATCTATTTATGGTACGATAGTGAGTTTGAATGGTACTACAAGGGATCCTCGGGAACATCTGGTGTATGTCTATGAATATGGAACAGAAAAAAATTCAACAGTAATAGTATATTTGGTGGAGAATGATTTCTAGGGATTTCAAGCATGTGGCATGGAGATGACAGAATATCCAACATGGTTAATGTGTATGGGCCTGGTGATTTAGACAGTAAAAAGTGACATTGGGAGCAACTGTTAAACATTTCATTAGCTAAAGTGAGGAGAAGTGGTGCATCATGGGTGACTTCAACACAATATTGGACAACAGTGAGATAAAAGTAGAATCCCTGCATGCTTACGCATTATAAACTTGTTTATTCAGAAGATTCATCAGTACTGCAGGACTGTAAGATCTGAGAATGGAGCACAAAAAATTTACATGGTACCTCAGCTCCTTGAAAGCAATGAGTCGCCTGGACAAATTTCTAGTACATTATTTGTGGTTAGGTGGTGTCCTTGATACTTGGATCCAAACTGAATTTGTCAGAGATGACTCTGAACATTGCCAGGATAGCCTAGTATCTAAGGTGTAGAACTGGAGACCCAAGCCCCTAAAGATGTTGGATTGTTCACTGACTGGCAAGGATTATACCATTCTTGTAGAAAAACATTGGAACAGCAGTGGATTGATCAAACACAAGATAAATATGTTAAAGAGGGACTCAGATTGTGGAACAAAACAGCGCCAAGAGACTTGTTATCATAGAGGTAGAATTTGCTAACCACAATGAATGAAATGGAGTTGTATGTAGATTAGGACACCTCAACCATAGAAGCATAGGTAAAGCAAGACGCCTTAGAAACCCTGAGGCACAATTTGGCAATTGTTACATAGAACTTGGAGAGCATACTGTGCCAAAAATCCCACATATCTTGGATCCAACAAGCATATACAAATACAACATTCTTCCACTGGAGTATTACTAAGAATAGGAGCAGAAACACTATCAATGGAGTATGGAATGCTTCAAGATGGATTGATGATATTGAAGGAGTGAAAGAGTGCTTCAAAATTCAATTTGTAGATAGACTTAGAGAACAATATTGGAGAAGACCCAAGATATACAATATGAGATTTAAAATCCTAGAAAATAACTCCATACAAAGCCTGATGGTTCCTTTCACAAAGTTGGAAATACTTGCAGTTATCACTGACTGTGGAAGCACTGAAGGTACTGGACCGAATGACATTAACTTCAGATTTGTTCAAACATTTCCTCTATCTTATGAAGCCTTACATACTCTGGATGATGAGAGAGTTCTACCAAAAATTTAAGATTTCTAGGGGAAGCAACGTATCATGCATCACCTTAATTGCCAAGGCAGAATCCCCATTGCAGATTCAGGACTTCGGACCAATTACACTTATAGGATCAATGCTAAAAATCATATACAAGGTGCTTTCCAATAGAATCTATCCTATAATAGGGAAGGTGATATCAATCAACCAAATGGCCTTCATCAAAGGAAGAAAACTACTAGACAGCGTACTAACAAATGAGATTGTGGATGAAATGAAAAAACTCTAGAAGCAGGCTATCTATTATATAAACGGGCAGTTGTCCACGTCACCACACGGTTTGTGACGTGGACAACTTGACAAATCCTTATTTTTTATTTTTTAAACCGATCAAAACAATTTCCCAAACCCTAACCCGCGCTCGGATCCCAATCTTCTTCTTCTATCTCCAGCAGGAGTGCTCTCATTTTACCGCTTCAGGGTCAGATGGAGATTTGCGAGTTACCAAAGGTTCTTTTCGCTGTGTGGCCGTCAAAGTTTTGAAGGCTGAAGTGGGGACTTGCAAAGGGAGTTTTTAAGGTGCTATTCAGAAATCATTTTCTTATTTTCTTGCTTATTGACAACAATTTTTGGTCCAAGAAAAAGAAAGGCTCAGTTTGTGCGAAATCAGTTTTGAGATTTCACGGAGATACCTACATCGACGTCTGCCGGTCTGCGGCTTTCTACCCACGGGTGAAAATCAGGATCGACGTCAGGGAGATGGACGGTGTCTTATTCGGAGTACTTAGAGATTTGTGCTAAAGATTGCTCGAGCTTTGAGCAAGGAGTTGAACTTGCTAAGATGCTGGATCAATCTGGGAGTGTGATTGTTCTTGGAAATACTGGGCCTGAGCGCTTTTTCCCTGAATTTTATTTCATATGCTCTCCTATTTGTCTAAATCAAATGTGTATTACGTGATTTGATTAGGAGGTCTACTTGATTTGATTCTTGGGGATTGAGAACGGTGGGATTTCATTTCATGCAAAAACGTAATCTTTGTGATATATATGAATTCAATGAAAAAGGCCTTATTTAAGCAATCCGTTTCCATTGCTGTAGCCTAAAACAGAAGAACACTATTGAAAAAGTGCTTAAAGATATTTTCTTCCGTTTCCTAAGGTTAGTTACCATGATTCTGGTAATAAATTCCTGATCTCATAGATGTCGACGAGAAGGGCAGTAGTTTTGATTTCATGTTAAAAAGCCAGCTGATTTTATGATAAAAAAGTGCAGCCATTCTCATGAGTAGTCTGTGCCAAATTCTGAATACAGGTGGTGAAAGCCATTGAAGGACTGATCCCCCTACCAAACCAGAACATCCCTGATGATTCAATAATCGAAGAACTCCAACAACTGGAGAAACAGAAGGCAGCTATTGACCGGAAAGCCATGTCACTTCTTTTTTCTTTTTCTATACTGTCCTTTCTCCTTTACTTCCACTCTGCCACACTCGCTAACTGCAGCCTGCAGGAACCAGAGAAGAAGAAGAACGCTTTAGATCTGAGTCTAGACACGCCGGAAAACGAAACTTCCGGTAAGATCCCGTGGATTTTTATCTGCATTGCTGCTTGGTTGTGTGAGTTTCTTTCTTTCTTTCTTATCATCTCTTCACTTTTCATTGCAGAACCTAGCGTCAACAGTCGAACATCCATACCCAAGCAGTGAAAGCACTAAGAACCCATGGAGATCTGTTAATGGATATTGTCTTCGGCGCAAATTGTTTCAGTTGAAGATCTGTTAATGGAGATTTTTCTGCTGAGTGCCAATAGAAGCCCTAATTCGGTGCAAATTAGTATCGAAGCAATGGTTTTCTGTCAATTTCCCAGTGGCAAATTCCGTCTCCAGCGTAGTAGCGAACCCTCTCCCGGAGTTGGTTTCCTATTTCCCAGTGGCAATTTTATTTTATTTTATTTTCGATGGCATATTTGAGTTTATACTATACCTTTTCTAGATCTATTTACTTTCTGATGTTTTTGGCTTGATCTGTCTGTTTTCGATGGTTTTTTTCTGATATTAAATTTAATGTATTTATTTTGTATTGCATAATTGACGGGATTGTAACATTCGTGGTTGTTATTGGCAAATTCTTCCTTACCAATTGTTGGATGATGCCAAAACATGGTTCAGCGTTTGACATACAGAAAGCGGCATAGGAGTTGAATCTAAGAAGAGGGCAAGCGGATTGTGAAAACTCCCGG
Organism: Pinguicula moranensis; assembly: GCA_028565015.1. NCBI lineage: Eukaryota > Viridiplantae > Streptophyta > Magnoliopsida > Lamiales > Lentibulariaceae > Pinguicula > Pinguicula moranensis. Next base: position 12,522 of record JAOWBN010231570.1, read on the forward strand.
TAAATGTCTATTGTCCAATCTTTGTATGAATTCGTTCTGTA
>JAOWBN010231581.1:0-12562 GCA_028565015.1 Pinguicula moranensis
TCAATCCATCTACCTTTGTCCCAGACACCAGCAATTGCATCCCTTTTTCTATTCTTATTTACCCAGGTGTGATAGAAATTTGTATTTGCGTCCCCTTGTTGTATCCACTTTATCCTGGATTTCTGAAAATATATGCTTTCCTGCTGCTGTGATATTATTTGTATTCTATTCCACGTTTGGACTGCCTCATTCCGTTCTACCCCTGACAGGTTTTTCGTTTCAGCTCTTCTCTCCAAACTCCTTAGTTTTGTTTTCAGGTTCTGCAGTTGCTCATTGATACCTCCTCCTCTATTCAAATTCCATGCCTTAATGTCTGCCTTTAATCTCTTTAGTTTTTCCTTCATGATAAAGGAATATCATCTCCCCTCCATTGGTTCATTCCACGACTTTTCCACTATTTCTTCTGGCAGATCCAACCAACAATCTAACACTCTCAACGGTTTAGGGCCCCAATTTATGACTTTGTCTTGAAGGGCTACGGGATAGTGGTCAGAATATGTTCTTTCCAGCCCTGTCTGCAACCACTGATTGTTGTGTCCTAACCACCCTTCATTCACCAAAAATCTGTCTATTTGGCTCAGAGCATTTAAAGGGGTGGAATAGTACGTGTACCTTCTCTTTAGCAGCTGTAAAGTTACCAGCCCTGCCTCTCCCATGAATTTTCTGAACTCTCTAATCTCTCTGCTATAGTTATGTGTGCTTCTTCCACTTCTTTCGTCCCTCGCCAATACCGCATTAAAGTTCCCCATTAAACACCATTTCCCTCCTGTCTATTGCTCATCTGTTGCAACATGGCTGCCCATTGACTGATCTTCCCCTCTAATGTAGACTCACCATAGATATTCACTAAATGATGAATGCCTTCCTCTCCCTCCCACCTACCTGATACCCCTAAGATACCCTGTTCATCCTACATGCTTTGGCATTTAAACTTATCCTTGTTCCAAATGCACAACTGGCCTCCTGCCCTTCCTATTGAACCTTTGTATGCCCATTCAAAGTTATCATCATACCATAGCGCTGCCACCATTTCTCTATCAAACACCTCTCTTTTTGTTTCCTGCAAACTGACAAAGTCTACCCGCATATTGCTAAAAAGTTGCTGCAATGACCTCCTCTTCATAAGTCCCCCCATTCCTCTAATATTATATGTTATTAGAGTAAACGCGATTGTTTGGATCCACCTTTGCTGCTACCTGCTTACTTTTAGATCTGACTATGGTGTCTCTTCTTTCTAAAGCTACTGCTTGTTCTACTGCTTGCTTCTTCCCTGTTATAAATTGAATTCCCATTGCTTGACCAAACTCCACAATCTCTTCTGCTTCCATCCGCATATGTCTGTTATTTGTAGCCACTATATTACTGTCAGGTACATTGGCCGAAACACATTGTGTCAGCTTTTCTTCACCTACGTTGGCCCCAGTTTTCTCAACTGTCTTTCTGTTATATTTCCTTCCACTAGTGTTACACTGTTTCTTCTTCTCTCCTGTACCTTTAATTTGAGTTATCTGGAGTTCCGCCGCTTCTCTTATTAATTCATTTTTTAGCTTCTGCACTGTGGGTGTTCTCTGACACACTGTTTGCCTCTGCCTTTGCCTCTTATACATGGATGTCCTCGAGGTTCGACTTACTCCTTCTTCAGAATCTGCCTCATTTCTCTCCTTACCCGCCCCACTGCCACTTTGGTCCTTACATCCTCTTGCTCAACCTCCTGCCTTTCTAGCCACCTCATTAACTCCTTCTGTTTCTCCAAAACTACCTGATATCCCTCCTTCACCTCCTGTTCAATACAGGACCTCACCACCCGATGTATGTCGATCCCTATCCGAGTTAACAAATCCTCTTCCTCTTCTGTTGCTGCATTAGTCTCACCTGCCATTTGGCCCTGCCTTTCTATGGTTTTGGCAACCTCATTTCCCCATTGTTCACAGCCCGCAGGTAACCCCTTTTGTGGCCACCAATCCCTTGTAGATTCCTATCCCTCCTTTGTTACTTGGTTGCACTGCTTACTACCTGCCTCATTTCTCTTCATTTCAGTCACATTCCTTTCCTCAGCTGACCTAATTTTTTTCACAGTTTTATCCACTTCTTCCTCCTCTGTTTCTTCCACCATTTTCTCTAGGTCCTCTTCATCCTCGTGTTTTGTGTCAGACACCATGGTTGCCCCTTCACTGGATGTGCAGAGAGATCCTTCCTCAGTTAGTTCATCATCTGACTTCATTGTGATCACCTCTTCCCTTCTCCCTTCCATGACTTCCATCACCCTTACCACATATTGTTCTCCCTCCAGCATTAAACTGATACTTTTGTCTATGTTCCTATTTAGTGCAGTTTGCACCAATACTTGTGCTGCGCCAAGATAGCTCTTTTCAAGAGTAGCAGTCCCCACCTTTATCACCGTTCCGCACCTCCCACCAATAGCTCTGATTATCTCATGTGTCCACATATCCAGAGGCAAATTAAATACCTGTAACCACACTTGTCTAGTAGTTATTACTCTGTGTCTTTCCCATGGTACCAAGTCGAATACCCACTGACTAATCCATTCTCTGTCCATATTCATTAATAGTTCCAACTCTTGTCCATCTTCCCCCCATAACATCACTTTCCCATTCCCCAAATTGCTGACTCTGATCTTAAGATAACCTCCTTTTCTCAGTTCCATTTCCAATTCTACCCAGCCCTCAGGTTCAAACAATGTCCCAATCTTGCTATATTGAAGTCATTTCCTACTCGTCTGATTCTTTCTGATCTCCATACTGTCTAACTCTGGGAACATATCAGCATAACCCACATTTTCCTTCACACCTCTTTGTCTCGGCGCTATTACCTCTGCATAACTAAGCTCAGTTCTCATGGCTGGGTTCTTCACAACATACATCTCATTTTCTTGTGTTTGTGACTGCCTCTCCTTACTCATTTTCTCAAATCTCGCCACGTTAGCCACCAATTTATAAGACTTAATCCAAATATTATTCAACCTATTTAGCATAACTTCATCACTCTCTGTCTTGGTGAACTTGACAAACCCGAAAGGTTTACCTGCTTTGGAAAGTCTATTCGGTACATAGATGTCCGTCAGATTACCTTGCTCTCTGAATACTTTCTGTTGTTCCTCCTTTCCCCAGTCCAGTGGGAAGTTTGTGAAAAAGAAGGACTTGTCTTGCACTGCCCTACGGAACACCACCCTGTCTGTCTTGTCGACCATGTTGTACTCATCTTTCCGGTGCTGACTCACACTTGCCATGCTTCTACGCATCCTACCCGTGTTTTGGTTCCTAATTTGGCTTGCTACGGTTGTGGTTCCTACCTTGGTTTTTCCTAATTTGATTTCGGTTCTAAGATGGGCACTACGTGAGGGGGGTGGGGGTGTCGGTAATGGCTGGGTATATGGCTTGACATCTAATATAGCTATTCTGGGTGATTTCCCAGCCTCCGAAAATCTCCGAGACCGAAGCAACAGTGACCACGTTCTTCCTAAGGCATGGTTAACTGGGTGTACTTACTTGGATTCGACAAAGCTAGTTGATTTCTACTATTGTTCTTGAATGCTAACTTACGCTGCGGGAGCCGAAACCTAAGAGAGAGAAAATTCACCTGATAAAAGTGAATACATGGTATTGGTTAACAGCAAGCAGAATCCAGTACAAAGGAATAACAATTGATGATTGGCTGCGAGAATCGACCCTATGATGTAAGCTCGAACTCAGACAACCTCCCTAAATTATGCGTATTGGTGACTCGAAACCTTAATATAAATTTTTGGAGAACATCTTACCAACTGAGTTGTGGTTTGAATACAACTAATTCGTTGTTTCCAAACAGGAAATGTTGGATTCATAATTGGTGGTCAAACAAAGTATTGACATATAAACATCACAATATACATGACAATACACAGATCTATTTATGCTAACATGATTATACATCATAAACCATAAAAGTGTACAGATCTGGCATGATATCTGATTTCATTAGTGCCTTCAAAAAATCCAAAGTTTCAACTGCAATCACCTAATGTAATAGGAAGAAGCCTTCTAAGATTACAAGATCGCCCTTACAAGATCACCTAAACAATTTCTTTTGATCTTGCCTATCTAATCTTTAATGGGAAGAATAAGGAAGGCAACAGAAATCTTCAAAGAAGAATTGGTTACAGATAACCGTATATTTCTTCCTTGAGAATTCTGTCTTGTATATACTTGTATCTTGGGGACCAACCCTTTTTTATGGAGGTAACTGATTAGGTCAATCCCTAACCGCTTTCCTCATGGGCCAATGGAATTGCAACCCAATAAATTACATTATTGGTTGCCCAAAGTTTGGCTCTCTTAATTGCAATTAATAAAATTAGTCTATCAAGATTTTATCATTTACCTAAATTATTCTACAGATTTGTGTACCACATCTTAATGAATATATTAGTTGTCGATCAATAACCTTATTTGATCAATTTAATTCGACAACCATTGCATGACAATTAACATTACATAATTATATTATATATGTGCTCAATGTTGGCATTAAATCCAACAATGTTGAATCCCAACACAGAGTTCTCATCTTCATCTTGCCGTGGGATTGCCGATAGGGGGTCTTTCAGATTGGGAACTACTTGCACGGTTGCAGAAACTCGATAAATTCGCCGCTCAATCGAAGGGTAAGGAGGATATTTGCACAACTTGACAGGTAAGGTCGAGATTTGTGCAAAAACCGTTTTTTTGTTGCTCCTTAAACCTGTTGTGCCTATTGGGATAGTGTTGTTCGTGATTAAGCTGCTTTTATAAAAAAAAATCTTCTGATTTTTGTTATTGATCAATTGGTTTGTTATCGTGTATGTGCTTAGGGTGACTTAGTGATTTTGTGATTTATTCTCACTGATTTTGCTGATGATTTTTGTTATTAATTTATTGATTTTGCTATAAGATCATGCTTACTGATTTCTTGATTCATGATTGAGCGGCTGTTACATTCCTGTTTTTACTGCTAACGTGCTGCTGATTTCACTATTATTGCTAGAAGTGTTTTGTCAGTAGTTGTGGTTGTGTGCTGTGTGTAGTTTGTTGTAAATATAGACTCAAGAACTAATCATGGTAACTTGAGGTTATGTCTAGTGACAAGGGGCGAGCGAGGGTAGGGGGTCATGATACAGGTTTGTGATTCGATACTTGGAATGTGGGAACCTTGACAGCAAAGCCGTTAGAGTTGGTAGATGTGTTACGGAGGAGAAGAGTGGATGCAATTTTTCTGCAGGAGACAAAATGAAAGGGAGAAAAAGGCACAAGAGGTGAATGGGTATAAATTACGATACTCTGGGCTGGTTAGTGGGAGAAATGGGGTGGAAATTATCATGTCGGAGAAATTTAAGGGTAGTGTAGTGGAGGTGACAAGATGCAACGATCGACTCATGACGCTAAGGTTAGTGGTGGGGTTGGAGGTGTTGAATGTTGTTTGCGGGTATGCACCTCAAGAGGGCCTAGAGGCGAGAGAAAGATGCAATTTCTGGGAGACATTGGATAGTGTAGTAATTAGCATCCCTAGCGAGCAAAAGCTCTTCATAGGTGGTGATTTCAATGGGCATGTAGGGGTAGAGGTGGATGGGTATCCAGGAGCCTATGGAGGTTTTGGTTTTGGCTCGAGAAATGACAGTGGTAGGGAGCTCTTTGATTTTGCTGCAGCACATGATTTGATAGTGGTTAATACCTTTTTCAAGAAAAGGGATGAGCACCTAATCACATTTCAGAGTGGAGCGTATAGTACACAAATTAACTTCTTTCTTTTGCGTTGAGAGGGGAGGAGTCATTGTACAAACGGTAAGGTATTACTAGGAGAATCTTTGATGACACAACATTGTTTGTTAGTGATGAATGTCACTTTGAGAGAGAAGGTGGGGGTAAAGATTAGTTGTGGTTAGTCATGGTTACGACCATTAGGGGTACAACCAAGGAAATTTTAGGGGTTGTATCTGGCAAAGGAAGGAATGATAGGGAAGCATGGTGGTGGAGTGAAGGAATGCATGCAAAAGTTAAGCAAGATAAATTTAAACAACTTATGGCAACTAACGGGGAAGAGGAGAGGGGGCGATGTAAGGAGGCCTACCAGAAGGCAAGATCAGAGGCAAAAAAGTTGTGTCGAAAGCCAAGAGCAAGGCTTATGAGGCCATGTACAGAAGATTGGACACTAAAAAGAGCGAGCGAGAAATGTATAAGCTCACAAAAACTTGGGCCAAAAAGAGTACAGATATTGATACTGTTTAAGTATATGAAGGATGAGGACGAAAAAGTACTGTTAATGGGGAAGAATATTAGAGGGTAGTGAGAGAGATACTTCAGCAAGTTATTTAACGAAACACGGGACCATGATAGGGTTCTCAGGGCTGAGGAGTCGGCGCACATATAGGGAAATCGTTGCTTTGTGAGACGAATATCTACATGAGAGGTGAAGTGGGCTCTTAATAAGATGGGAAGGGTGAAAGTGGTGGAGAGCGATCAGATACCGATCGAGGTATGGAAATGTCTAGCAGTGGCTCAAAACTCTTTTTAACATCATCCTACAGACATGAAAGATGCTAATGGAGTGGAGTAGTAGCGTAGTGGTACCGTTTTATAAAAAATAAGGGGGATGTGCAATACTGTAGCATTATCAGGGTATTAAGCTTCTGAGTCATACGATGAAATTGTGGGAGAGAGTTATTGAGCGCAGATTACACAGGGAGGTACAAGTGATGGAGAACCAATTCGGGTTTATGCCTGGGAGGTTGGCGATTGAGGCAATTCATCTCCTCAGAAGGCTCATGGAGAAATACAGAGAACGTAAGCGGTGTCAACATATGGTCTTTATAGGCTTAGAGAAGGCGTATGATACTATACCGTTATTATGGATGTACTATCCAAGGACATAAAAGATGAAGTACAGTAGTATATGTTTTTTTTATAAGCCAAAATTATATATATGATAAAATGTATTTACAGAATAGAGAAAACTAGAAAAACAAAATATCAAAAGCAACTATGTATATGCACCAAATGATATCTCCTGAGTAATGATCCTAAAAGGTTAGAATCAGTATCCGATTGCTTGATCATGAACTATATAACCTGCTCATTCACCATACCCTCTATTATAGCTAAGGGTGTCGGTTCATGGCTCCCCTAACGTCATGAATGCACAAGCATCTCCCCATTCAGTTCATCACCATGATCCACTTTTCACCAAATCTGAATATCATGACTATCACTTATCAATTTCCTTTGTTAGGGAGTATTGGTACATAGCTCCTTTCAGTTTGGTAAGCTATCCCTATAATGTATAGACGATATGACGAAATGAGCAAGGTTATGATAGTTCAATTTCCAAGTAACCATTCCACCTCTTCCACCTCAAGATCTCATTGCTTCCTTGGTCTGTAACTGTTGATATATTCTTCAGCTGGTTGTTCTTGTTCTGGCTTCAATGCTATGGAGACACCGGCTCCATAGAACCGTGAAGAGATTGCCATTATTCTTGGAGAATTGTAGCATTTCGGATCACCCAGTGGTTGTATTATGTGTTGTTGAGGATGTACGTAACCAGTTCCCCCTTAGACCACATCTTTTAAAGGAAAATGACATTGCCTCAATATAACCATGCAATGTGTTGAGCTTTCACTTCATTTTGAGAAAGGAAAAATCACGCAACTACTCCTCATTCTGCTTGCCCAGCAACCTGAAAAGCTGTAGCATCTATGATCATTGTGTGGGTGTATTATGGCCTTGAGACAGCTGCAAACTCCCTCTTTGTCTACCAATTGATTGTAGTGGTATCTAATTGGTGTGGGATCAATTCTTTTACTGATCTGGAGCTCGTTAATGCGGCCAGTGACTCAGCAGCTTCACTTCGGTTAAATGCACCACACAGCTACACCTCCTTTCTCCCCTGGTGGACAAGTTTATTAGCAAGCAGTTGATGACTTTCTTATGAGGTTGCAGTAAGTCACTGTTCTATTAATCAGTCACGAGTGTTCAGAAGTAATCCATGGGTCAGGATTTTCAGTTGTACCTACCTGCCACATTGTCATAAAAACAAATAAGCTAGCACCACGAAAAGTCTAAGTTGTTAATCCATTAATATTGATGCACTGATTGTTCTGTGTGTCATTTGAGAACAGTTTGTATCTCTTTCCATAGGTACTTGCTTCAGAACCTAACATGTACCACATTGAGATGAGACCAAATAAGATAGCTCCAGTAAAACATCAAAATATAAGATATTGAAACTTTCAAAATGACTTGTAATTAACTCAGATGTAATTCTCTTCCAGCACCGAACACTGCCTTTGATCTTACTGCATTAGAATATAACCCGAAGCAGAGATTGAGAGTGATGTAATCTTCAACTTGTGTGATGACAGTGTGTGCAGTCCGGCTTCTATACTCAATGACCAAGTGGTGCTAGTGATTATGATGTTTTCTATACTGCCAGAGAGACTGATGTTGTCCTTGAAGATAGAGTAAAACTCCATCTTCAGAACCCTTGGTAGTGTGCAATATATCCAGAAGAAGTGACCTGCTGAAGATGTAAATCTCTCTGTAGGCACAAGGAAATTTGTTTCAGTATGCTAATGAATCAAAATCTTGATTCGGCTGCCTTCCCTGTACCAAGAAGGAATAGAAGTGTAATATATAAAACAGGAAAACAGAGGATGGGGTTGTGGGACACCTGATGTCTGCCATGAAAAACAATCTCAAGGATAGATAAAACTGATACTTATAGCCGAGTTTCTTCATTTTATCTGTATATCAGGATTGGCATCATGAGGATATCCTCCGCGGTTAGGAAACAATCTCTGAAACCACCAACAGTGGGTGTGCAACTAAGGAAACAACATCAACGAAATAAACAGAATCTGGAAAACTTGTAAAGACCTCAGCAAGATTAAAAGACCTGATGCTGCACAGACTATTATTACAAACTTTTGTTTGCAGCTAAAAGGATATACATGCAGTAGGATTTAAAATCCAATCTCTGGAGGAGTAAGGCAGTTTCTTGTAGGCCGAGATCCAAAGCCATGAAGTCCTCTTGATGTTGGATACTATACTGAAGTAGTTGGTGTCTTTAGCTTGGAAAATTTTTAGATTCCTGGCTTTCCACACAAGCCAAACCAATGCTGTTCAGATTGCTTTCCAGGCAGCTGAGTTGGCCCTGATTGGTTTGCTCGAGGTGAAGGCTATTAAGTATGGGACACATGCATCTGGCAGTTGATGAAGTTCTATTGATGATAACCAAGCCAATAGTGAAGACCAGACCTGTAAGATCACAGGACAGTTTCAAAAAATGTGCTCCACTGAATCTTGGCCTATAGATCAAAGAGGGCAGGTTGAGACTTGGTCAGGAGGTATGATATGCCGCTGCCTTAGAGACTCATTTGTTGGCAGAGAGTTCTGGAGTAGCTTCCAAGTGAAAATGAGGAAATTTTTTGGTGCTAGAGTCTGCCAAACCGAATGTAAATTAGAGCTTTCCTGAGCATTAAAAGGGGACACAACAAATCCAGTATCCTTGCATAGGCCTCATTTACTGTATATTTTCCATCCGTTTCAGAATTGAAGTAGTATTTGTCCACACCATTGGTAAGATGAACATCCTGCAGCAGAAGCAAAAGATTGGATAGTTCTTGTTGTTCAAAAATTCTGAGAGGCCTTCGCCAATACCACTGCCAAGAATTTGAGTCCCTCAATCTGTAATCTGAGAGTAGGGCATTTTGGTTAGCCGTAGTTCTGAAAAGTCTTGGAAAGAAATGAGCTATTGAGTTTTCAAGGAGCCAATGATCCTTCCAAAATCTGATGGCAGTACCAGATCCAATTTTCAAGCAGATGGGAGAACTAAACCAATTAGAACTAAGTGTTAGCTTAATGTTATTCCACCAAGAAGAGGCATAAGCTCTTCCCCTTCTTCTACTAAGCGGATTCGGGGGGACATAGGATTGAAAAGTTCTCTCCATTTTCCCACTGCTAGGCAGCCTTCTGAACCATATTTGGATCTCAAAATATTAGCTACTAGATCTGTGCCACCTGAAAGTAAACGCTCCCCCCACTTGCCTAATAGGGCCTCATTGAAAGCTTTTAAATCTCCAATTCCCAAGCCCCCAATGGATGCTGGTGCAGTCAATTTTTTCCAGGACACCCAATGAACTTTCTTGTGTTCCCTACTCCCATTCCAGAAGAAAGACCTCATAATTTTGTTTAACTTTAGAATGACAGATTTTGGGGCCTTCATGAAGGAAAAGAAGTGTGATGGCAGAGCACTCAGCACCGAGTTCATAAGTATTAGTTTCCCCCCTGACGATATATACCTATGATCCCAGGACTTTAATGACTTGTTGAATTTGTGTATGACAGGATTCCAAGTGGAGAGTCTAGCAGGGTTGGCACCTATAGGGAGCCCTAGATATTTGAAAGGAAATGAACCTGTTTTGCAACCCAGATAAGCACCCATATCCTCTAGAAGAGTCTGTTCCATGTTGGTACCAAGAAGGCGACTCTTTGAATAATTGATTTTCAACCCAGAGGTTATCTCAAAGTTGAGGAGGATAAACTTCAGAGTTTGTAAATTTTTTCAGCTTTCAGCCTCAATGATTAGAGTGTCATCCGCGAATTGTAAGTGTGAAAGCTTGACTTTGTCCCTGCCAATTTCAATTCCTGTGAACAGATTAAGCTGGATAGTTGTGTTGATCATCAATGAAAGACCCTATGCAGCTACAAGGTAGAGTAAGTAAGGGAGAGATTGGGTCCCCTTGGTGAAGCCCTCTTTGAGGGAAAAATTCTGAAGTTGGACTACCATTTATTAGGATGAAAGATGATGAAGATTCCAACAGTTCCTTTATCCACCAAATCCGACTTTGAGGGAAATTCATTTGAAACATGACATCCTGCAGGTAATGCCAATTAACAGAGTCAAAAGCCTTTTCAAAGTCTACTTGGAAGATCAAGGCCTTCTTTTTAAGTTTTTTCAATTCATCCACTGCCTCATTAGCTATAAGGACACCATCCAGGAGCTTCCTGCCTTTGATAAAAGCCATCTGATTAGGTGCTATGATCTCCTCCATCACCGGACATAGCCTCAATTCATGGACTTTAGCCATGATTTTTGGGATGACTCCAATTAATGTGATAGGTCAAAAGTCTTGAACATAAAGAGGAGTATCTGTTTTTGCTAACAGGAATATATGCGCTGCATTACTTCCTTTGGCAAGTCTACAGTTCCTGTAAGATTCAAGAAATAATTGCAGAATATCAGCCTTGAATAAGTGAAGAAAATGTTTGAGAAATTTAAAGTTTAAACCGTCCGGTCCTGGACTTTTTTCACTTCCACATTGTTGGATTGAAGACATAATTTCAGCCTCTGATAAAGGATGGACAAGGTACTCTTTGGACAAATTTGATAACATCCGAAATCTGAGGTTATGTAACTTGGGCATGTTCCAATTATCCTCTGAGAATCTTGCTGAACAATGTTGCTTAAAGAATCTCTTAATCTCTTCTGATTCCTCCAACCATGAATTCCCCTCCCATACTCCATGGAGAGAGTTTCTTCTTCTATTATTTTGAATCCATCTATGAAAAAATGCAGAGTTTGTATCTCCATTTTTGAGCCAATTGATTCGAGCTTTCTGGAAGTTGATGCTATCCAAACTGTTTGTCATTGTTTGTAGTTCTTGTTGCTTGATCAGAAGGCTCTCTAAGTCAGAATCAGAGAGTTGAGTAAGGTTTTCAGCCTGAAGTTCCATGTCAGATACTTGATCCAACAATAATTTGCGTTGAGCAGAGGAGTGTCTAGGCTGCACAAGTTCCATTCTTTAATTTCATTTCTTATCCCCTTAATTTTGATCTTCAATCTGTAGCTTGCAAAACCTTATGGATTTATTTCTGTGCTGAGCCTTCCCACTAGAGCAGAGAATTCTTCATTTTCCAGCCAACAATCCAACATTCTGAATGGTTTTGGACCTCAATTTTTTATGTTGCAAAAAAGAGAAATAGGATAGTGATCAGAATCATCCATACTTAGGCCAGCTTGTGTCCAAGAAGTGTTAACTACTAGCCAAGTATCATTAATTAGAAATCTATCTATCCTGCTCATGGCTATAACAGACTTTAGGTACCAAGTGAATTTTCTTCTAGTCAATGGAAGATCCTGGAGATGCATTCCACTAACAAAGGATCTGAAGACATTGATTTCATTGTCCAAAGATCTGGTGGAACTGCCCTTTTTTTTTTTTTTTCTTTTCTAGAAATCTCTATGACAGCGTTGAGTCACCCATAAGGCACCATTTTTTCCATCCCCTTTCCTTGATATAATTCGGTAATCTGTTTCTATTGGCATTCTCTGGCAGCTAAGTCACAAGCTCCATATATGTTTAGCATATGAGAGGTGATTAGGTCTGAGTTCCAGCTGCCAGATATTGACTAAAATCCATCTCCATAAGTGAAGCTATGTCGGCTGAAAACAGATTTATTCCATATACAAAGAAAGCCACTAGATTGTCCAGCCGATCCTTTATAAATATAATCAAAATCATCATTAAACCATA